>LUCH01000659.1:165807-193117 GCA_013368495.1 Paragonimus heterotremus | reverse complement strand
ACACTCAACCGCTTTCGTTTGTGAGTAATGGTCAGGTTGCCCGATCGCCTCGAGAGGAAAGTCTGGAAAGTCTATGGGAATACGACAGCTGTGATCAATTGTGGGTGATGTTCAATCTATATGAAAATCAAAGTCCCCTACTACTCATCAATAGTTCCTCACAATACTAAACACAATCTTGCAAACAACCATTTTTTCTTAAGAGAAAGGCATTTCAGTCGCATGGAACCCTGTGAGCACTGTGAGTACTGCATAGTGAGTTAGACTAGTTTGTTTTATAAGAACAGTCGAAGTGAAAACGGGCACATGAATGACTGTGATGTCATACCAGGTCAGTTCTCAGTGTTCTGAAGTGCTATGGACGTTCTAACAGAGAGTATGCTTTCTAATGGTCTTTACATTCAGCTTATTGCGGTTATTAAGCAACTAGCATACAACTGTGCCCGATATGATAGTATGTACGAGTTGCTCAAATTAACGGATAAAAAATGTAATCGGCTTTGTACCGTCTGATAGTTGATGCAATGCAAAAACACCGTTAGACATTAACTGGATCGATGCCAGATTATCCAGTCGTAAGTGTTAGACAGTTACACTTTAAACGCGGAAAGAAGGAATGTTTTTCATTCTGTGTTCTATTCTAACACCCTCGAAAAAAAATTAACCGCGCGCGGTTTTTTCTTCATATTTCCTGACTGACACTCAAAATAACAACACTGTAACGGCGTCAGTCGAATTAATAAGTCCATGTGTCTACACCAAACACATCATATTCAGTATACTGTTAGTCTGGTTTAGCGAACAAAGCTATGTTGAACAATGCTCATTTCCTAACTCAGCTGAATTAACATCTAGATGGGTTCATGCGTCTGGTTCTGACGCGTTTTTAGTTTGCTAGAAATGTGTGTAAATGTTGTTCATGAATGATCTTAAGTACTGCGGTTAGCGCGTAGATATATATGGGGCTGGATTCTACAAAACTATAGTGCTGTTAACTGCTAAAGCGCTTAACCCTTCAAAGGAACACAGAATAATTCGTATTTCACATAAATGCTTCTTCCGAAAATCTACTTGTTGGAGGAACACTGTAATTCGAATCAGACAATTGGTCACAGTGGAGTTGAGGCATCTTTCCGTACAATTGACTTGTTTCAACATTGACTGTTCTACAGCCAATTTGTATGTATAACATCAATTTTTCATCATTACAGCCATGCGCTTGGTTATAACAGTGAACAAAGTTTAGTATGTTGACAAAAGAACCAAGACATACTTTTGATAAAATGACGGCTTCAGCGAATCTCTCAGTTTCTGACCTTCCATTTCATTGTTTGGCTATCATTTAACAAAATATTCACTTTTCCTATCGTAGAGAGGAGGTGAGAAAACGACCTAACTGAAAGTCTTCAGTTGTACGTGTGAGTTCAAATAGCCTATTATAGGTTAGTGTCAGTGGTGCGTCCCAGTGACTGCTTTTTATACTGTGGTTGCTCTTATCCTTCTGGGCTGATTAAGGTTGCCCAAACCTCCACTGTCTTGGATGCCACCCTGCTATTTTTTACTCCACACCACTTCAGTGCAAATTTATTTTATTTTTTAGTGATCGAACTGCTCTTGATGATGCTATCCTGTTTCATTCTATACAGTGGCAAAAATATCGGCGGAAAGAACACCAGTGCAGAACATAATAATCAGCACCATGCCCGCGTCAATTCTAAGTGATGATAACGGTGATAGAATGCACACAACCTATCCCTGAGCACGATTTATCTTCATCCGAACAAAAATCAACAATTCCATTTGACATAGCAACACAATAAATATTTATTATTTACGGAATCCCAGAGAAATCCAGCAATTAGAAAACCCACCGCCCCTACTGTCACGTTCATTAACTACGTTTTTGAAATGTGTTCGATATAAGGGTCGGAATTTCTGCTAAGACCTCAAAGCCGCCTCGTATATGAAACGAGGCTGACTGTGCCCTCTGGCATTCTGATGGGCGGAACTGCACGTTAACCGCTGGTACCATTGATTGAGCCTGCATGGTTCAGTATATAGCTCAGTCGTTCACTTGATCGAGCCAAGTCTGTAGATAGAGCCTAGTTCTACTCAAATAAGAGCTCATCATTCTCTCAGCCATTTCGTGATAAGCTAGTATCAATGTGTGGTCAACCCCTCTCACCAAGTTTCCCACTTGGTCTACTCCCACCCTTCCATAGTCTGCCAATCTCAGTTTTTGATATCGCTGCCCCTCTAAACAACTTGGTATTAGCGTGGTGCGGCATAGAATAACGTGTGGCGTGTGATGTATAAGCCCATGTGACGCCGCTCCGTGCAACCGGTTATCTGCTACCTAATTGGATGGCGCGGTTGGCTATCTAGCCAATAAGATGCACGCTAGCAACCGCGACGTGATAAACCACTCAATCGAAGGCCGATGCCGTGTCCCTTTGTTGTGTCCGTGTATGCATATGCCGTGTGCGTATGTGCATAGTTGGGTGTGGACACATGAGCGGACGCACGATCTGCGTTATAGCCGGATAACAGTAACGCACAAAGGTGGTGTCATGCGAGCAACTTCGGTCAAATTTGCCGTATGCAATATAGGTGACACGGCCTACACGACGTCACACACGCTCGTAATTCGGCTGCGTGAACAAGTGCGCCAACGGACAGATCACGTTCTTCAGTCATAGATTGCAGCCCTAGTTTGTGTGAGTAGGACGAAAGCGATGGAACTTGGCCAATATCCAGTGGTAGCAATGTCGGACTCGGGAACAGTTATCGACAGAGCAGCCACAACATCAGCCCTTAAAAAACTATCTCCTAGTGCGAAACATTCCATGACCACCTATGCTTCATGTGGAATTGTCCATGTGCTTCGATGTACCGAGTGCGGTTTTGAGAGTATCGTGCGAGACCGATTTGACACGCACAGTCCCTGTGCTGGTAACATTGAATCCTACCTACTATACACGTGTTCACGTTGTGGTGGCAGTTCTACATCACAAACACTAATGAATGAGCATGCAGAATTTTGTCATCCGGACTTATCGGTAAGTCACCGGCTGGTATGGTCATACCTGTGTATATTTTGAATAGATAGACGGGTTTTTTCAGCCCCGTAGCAACACTTGTCCGTTTTAACTAACCATTAACCATGCTGTTGGAGGCAGAACAGTTTCTTATTGTCCACTCCATACTATTCTCTTCTACTGTTTCAGGTTTAATTTGCGAATGTGTATTTAGGAAACAGTAATTTTTATTCCACAAACGATTGCCTTTACTATTCAGGCGAATTGAAACAATCAGTGTTACGTGTGTGATTAAACTTTGAGTTAGCTCTGCTAATAGATAGATACGAAAGTTGGCGATGTGAGGACAAAGGAGGCGTTAACTTGAACTTGAATACGAAGATGACGATAAGCTATACTTCCAATTTCTCAAAGTAGAAAAGCAAGATTTTTAATGCATGATTTCCAGATTGATTTTCGTGGGTTGATGTGATTACCCCCAGGTGCATTTGACACAGTAGCGTATAAAGAGTGCTACGCCAAAATATGTTATCTAATTTATTCAATTAGTATTGCTCCAAATGTATTGTTTGGGTTGTGCAAAATGTATGAGGCAGGTGAGGATGCTCAGTTTTAGAAGATGGGTTGATGGTGAGTAGAAAACATGTTGGGAACCACTAATGCGTATGAAGAGAGACCGCCTGGCAGTAACAAGTTGGCTTGGTCATAGTTCTCTGGGATTGGAAAGTCACTCTTGTAATAATCTGATAGTTCTCCTCCTCAAATTACACGGTAACTTATTTCGTAGATGTTTGGCCTCATTAGATAGAGTTAGCCAATCAAAGTCTTAAACTGCCCATTTTTATACCCCAGGCCAGATTTTCTGTCTGCTTCGTCATTGGTATGTGGGGAACCTGGTTCTTGTTCATCGGATGAATAACACCCATGTCTGTTTAATCAAAGACTGGAGGCCACGATCATAATCTATGTACTCTGTCAATTAATCAGTGAGCAGAAGAGTGAAGAACAAGCCCGCCTTTGATATGTCAACTTCAGGTCAATCACAACACACTATACGAGAAAATAGTTTACAAGATATGTTTGGGTGGCTTTCAATACATTGGGAATATTTGTGCATTTCTAGATTACGAAATTAGTTGCTGTATCACTGTCGCAACAACGGTTGGCCGTGACCATGATCTGTAGAAGAGGACACCGAAAACGATGTCATTCCGTCAATTTTTTCCCGCCTGATGTGTTTTATTGGTATATCCAGAGAGCTAGGTCACTGATGTAAATACCGAAAAGGCAATACTATTGATCCGCTTTAGGTTGCCTTCTCTTGAACGGCTGTCTTATATCTCGCTCTCTTTTATCTACTATTCTGATCGTTGTGTTAAACGTCAGTCTAAGCATCATTTTCACTAGTACTGTTTGCGTCTTGGTGAAAAGTATGATATGAATTCTGATTTATAAAGCACTAACTCTTTTTCATAGGCATAGATATGGATGGTTCTCCTAGGAGAACTGATGGATGACTTACGTGGTGTAACATCTTGTGAACTTTTACTGGTTACGTAACGTTCGTAGACGAAGGAACGGAAGCATAGTGATGCACTCGAAACTAGACAGGCTGTGTACAAGTCGGTAAGATTAGTAACACTGTCTTAAGAACACTGCGACTACTGAGTTAACAGAACGTTACTGGCTGAAAAATAGGTATTGTCAAGCTTAGAAACATTCACTAAAACCTATGTTGTTGATCTCATCGACATACCGTTTAGTTTGACATAACTATATCCTATTTGCCTGTTTGTATATGTGAGGTGCAAGAATGTCTTAGTATTTTTCCTAATCACACTGTCAAATTGAGGGTGGAATCTGTCCTGGTGGATTGCACATCGTACCGTCACAATTTAAGTCATTTTGCTAAACATGATCACTCGATTCTCAGCGATGAACAGTGTTGAACATTCAAAGGGTTCTGATGAGTGTAGTGTGAATGGCCTGGAAAAATCACATAGAACGATACATACGTAACTGGGGTTGTCTAACTGGATCCCGGACTATAACACTGAATGTGGTGGTGGGAGCCCATTCCGGTCCAATCAGTTTGACTTCGACGTTGTGGCCACTACCATCATTTGTTGACCTAATTTCCCTCTTCGTTACTAACCAACACACTCGGACTACCGGTTTAAACTCTATTTTTGTGTGTGGTATCTAACAGGTATTTTGTAGAAATGGTTTTCCAGTCAAAAGCGTCATCGTTTTAAGCTGATCGTTCTAGTATTATACTCACTAATGACGGGAAGTTTGTCTGGCTGAATAAAAAACACAAAGCATACGACAGTGCTGTGTACACTTCCAGTACTCCAAACACGCATTCGTATTACTGACTTATTTCCATACGTCATACCTTTTTTGGAGAAAGCTTCATACGTATTTCCGGTCGTTGTCACGTGCTTCTTATTGTCTGGGCTCCCAAGGTTGTCAGTACTTTCACTCTGTTGTTAGTTAACCTCTCTCTATACCATACTACTATTTGACGAATATGAGTAGTTTTTTACAGCATCCCTCCCTCTTTTGAGTTGCCGTGATAAGTTGTAACTTACTGACAGATTCTTTCTGACAAGTGCAATATTTACTAGTAGGTCCGAAGGTCTGTGTTAGTTTAATCCGCAGACAAACTACGTTGCTTCCATCTGTTAAGATATGCCTCCTTAGTCCTGGAAACAGGTGCTGTTTATGATCCGTTTCAAATACGTACTAGGAACTTGAAAATGTTCGTCTAATTTTCATTTGGAACATAATAAGAACTGAAAGAGGATAGAGTATGGCTGCATGTAAAATCCAGCAACCTACCTGATTGATTTTGATACATGTGACATTTAAGACAATTAGATGTTGTCCGAGTATAGACACAACTAGTTTGATAGATGTTTCAAATGGTAGTGACTAGATGTGATTTGTGTTGAAACTATTCAAACACGTAGAGAATACGTGCAGAGCATTGGGTCTCATGAAGTAGACAACATAACCAATCAGTCAACTCATGTCTGTTTTTCTCAATTTTAAGTAGATGGTAGATTCACTAGAAGGATGACAACATGAAGTCTTTTTGGAGCTCAGTGTCTTAGTTACTATCAATATCACCACCACTCCGCTATTCAATTCTCAGAACGCTTTCCACTCTTTGAATGTACGTTCCAATAAACATCACGTGTATGGTGATTTCTTCCGATCAGTATAAATCAATCTATTTTTAGGTAGCCTATTTTCCTGAATACATAGTGTGCGTTTATTAACCGCTATTTTGTGCTATTCCGACCCAGATGAATGTTGACCAACTCGGTCTAACAACCAGTGTTCCCAATTCAAACCACAGTGTTAACATAACAGAAATTATGACACCTTTGCATTTGACTGTACCGACCAACTGGGTACCATCCCATCGTTACAGAAGCTTGTTTTCCCGTCGGTAAACTGTGCACGAATCGTTCGAGTTTGGAAACTGCCTCTATCGACTGACGATATACCTACTTCACGTACAACAGTTAAAATTTTACTTCGGATAGAAATATGTGTATGCCTTGTTTCAGAGAGAAAGATTACGTTTTTTGCTTAAAGCCATTTGCCTCACGTTTGCGTTGTAACAAATTATGGTGAAACGAATGACCAAACAGCCACATACAGCAGTTGCCGTTAGGTACTATACTGTATGCATTATGGGATCAGGAATACTTTGGCATACGCACAACTGAAACCGGACAATTTACACTGAGCATTGATCAACGGAGTCGTAGTAGGACAGACAACTTAGGAACTAGTGCAAATATGATTGCTGTTGGGTACACTGCGTTCTACAGCTTGAATCGATTACAGTCCAGATGAAGCAGATTCAGAGTCAAACAAATTTTGACTGGCTTTAATCAGACCTTCTAAAGAGACGGACGGTACTGGTTCCTGACACCCAGATTCTTTAGCCGATTTCGACTTTATGGAAACTGAAATCTGGACTTGTGTACAATAGTACAGTAGTGTACAGTTTTGATGAACAGATTACAACATTCATTCTTGCTGAAGAGTAGTAGGGGACTTCGTTCATATAAGCTGCAAATCATTTCAAAGCATTGCTGACAAGCGAACGTGACCGTATGTTTGTTTGCCTAGTGTGACTTCAGTGGGGCAGTGATCAATGCGTTTGTCTCTTGAAAGCATGGCCGGAGTTCTAATCCCGGCCGTGGCAAAGATATGCACTAATAACCAGATCTAATGAGATCGAAACTTGAGTCTAGTGTTGCTGATCAAAATATATGCGAGAACTCGAAAGCTGCAATTGTTCTTGGGTGTTTTTCAGCAGTACTAACTACTGCTCGTTATGAACTAGCAAGGTTTTTGCGAGTACCCGAATGACCGAATGACTAATACAGTGTGAAATGGATAGTACCGAATGCTTCCGCTGTTCACTTTCCACCTTGTACACATGACACAGTCCTTAGTTTGTTCAATTAGACGTAACTAGTACACACAACCTTGTCAGACACTGACCATAAACACACTGATTTTTTGGAACAGAACCCCAGGTCGAAGTTCTTTATGGTCTGAGCCAGAATTCGACATTGTTCGCAAACTGTAATTATCTGTAATATTGATACTGGTTGAATACCACTTTCATTTGGGTGGAATTATAGCATTCGGCTAAATTTTATCAGCAAATCCCCGCTTGAAAAGAAGGCAGTATTATCATTGGCTATTTGTGGAGTTTTTCATTGTATTTCCAGCCATGCCACACTGTTTACACAGAACTGCTGTATAATCTAAACATAACGAGCTTATTTGCTACGCGTTTCTTCTCATGATTAAACATAATCGTTCGTTGTAGAGTTTGGACTGAATAGATAATCTTCCAATAGCATTTCCCACCGGAAACAATCTAACAATACTATTGACAAGCAGTACTCGGGAAGCTAAGGAAACACCTGATTCCGTTCGCTATCATTTTGGACACATTTTACTTGGTGTACGATAAAATCATTTGGATCCTTTGTTAGCCTCACAAGTAGGTAGTTGGTGGTTCGTTAGCGTTGTATATTAGTG
The DNA here is from genome assembly GCA_013368495.1 of Paragonimus heterotremus. Taxonomy (NCBI): domain Eukaryota; kingdom Metazoa; phylum Platyhelminthes; class Trematoda; order Plagiorchiida; family Troglotrematidae; genus Paragonimus; species Paragonimus heterotremus. Next base: position 185,000 of record LUCH01000659.1, on the reverse strand, counting down.
CTCATCAGTTGGTTAAGCATCTTCTCCACTGTGAAGTTTACTCGGCTCGAAAGGGATTGTATGATAGGTTACAAGCTAGTAACATCTAGTTCTATGTGTCTGATAGCAAATCGTTTGTACCGTCAATATGGTGGTATTCGGGCCCATGTGGACTTATCGTAGTCAACTATGCTGTGTTATCAAGAGTAACGGAAAGGTCCAAAGTGCATGTGACCAGAGCAGTACTACCGATCATAATTGTATACTTACAAGTCCCCTTCCATGATGAAAGTGCATGTTGTCTACCTCGAACCTGAGACCATAGTGTGCTTGTTTTGGTTTTACGATCCACCTTTCGTTGTGCACATACACCAACACTCACTTGTGTGGTCGCACTTTACTGCATTTACTGGTCTGTAGACAATGGATGCATCTGTTGGTATATGTGTGTATGTGGGTGTGAAGATTATCATTAAACGCTAGCCCATATTGCATATGGGACTTTATCAACAACCTGCTGTGGTGTATAGCTAGCCAGGTAGGTAGATAGATGGATGGATAGGCCCAATGCCTGGCAAACAGAGTGCTTGTCTTCTTCGTGCCCAGAATACCGTAGAACCAGGTGGTCTGTTCAAAAGAACCGTTCAACACAACCTGATTGTGGTGAGTGGTGGGACAGCATGTGTCTGGTGTTGCGCGAGCCGGGGATGGGTGGCCAGAAAACGTTGTTGTCTTGTTTCAAGTGCGCTATAAATTCAAGTGGTGCTTATGTTGTTGGAATAATATTTTCAGATAATATGCTCATGATCAGGTTGATGGCGAGGACGAAGGACAGGAGTGGCTGGGTATTGTGTGGGTCTGTGGACAAAGTGGGCATTTTTGTTCACACCCAACCTCGTGAACGATCATAAAATCTACATCGCTTTCCCTCCTGGGCAGATTATCAATGACGGAGAAGAGGCTGATGTGCACTTCATTATTCCAGTCCTGTTTTATTCGCCCAGGTTTTGCAATTAAGGTGCCAGGTGGAATACCGGGAAGCGAACATTAAGGCGATTGAGTGCGTTTTAATAGAGCCGCCATTCGTTCGCATGGATTATGTTACCGCGTCAGCATGGCTACACTATTTCTTACTTAATTGGATCGAGGGTCGAATGCTAAACGCAATGTTTGTTCAAACCCAAATAAGACATCGTCCCACCCCACCCATCAAAAAACCATCGGACAAAAAAACAACCAACAATAATTGAATATCACTCGTAGCTGAATTTGGTTGTCTCAATTCCATAGACTTCCCAACCAGTCGATTTCCAGAAGAGGCATAAAGCTCAAATTTCGTTCTTGTTAGGACTCGTCAGTCGTGCTCATCCTTACCATGGCTGAGAGGTAAACACCGAACGTGCTTTTCGGAAGCCACCATATGCAAACACCTACCCACATTCTTTTGTAAATAATGCAACCCACTAATAATAACCAAATACTCAGCAATCACATTACCACTTTATATGCTTTGACAATTTTCGGGATCTCCAGATGAACTACTAGTCCCAGGCTATTTTTGATTTTTATGTCTTCTTCATGACCTACTGATCAGGGGATGAAAAAATTATGAAAGGTGGCTATAAAATGCGACGATCATACGACAACCTCTCATCACCTACACGAAGTCCCTCAACCTGGGCCCTTAGGTAGCAAAAGTTGACAATAATTGGAAACTCGTGGCGTCCGTGTGGTCTTGTATTTTACAGAGCCATGTAGTGGCCACGCCCTCTACTAGCCACTCGGTTGTAGGTTTGAATTCCCCTGACTGTCTTGACTGCTCCCGCTACCAATGCTTAGGCAGTTCCCTAGATAGTATGACTTGATAGATCGTATGGCAGCGAACAACTTGTGATATATTAATCAGAGTTAGTGTATGTTGCAGAGCTTCTCATCCATAAGTTCTCCTGTATGTAAGTCACTATATCAAGTAGTTCGACTGCTAACTTCAAATAGGGAATTTCAATAGAGACCACTTCCACGTCTTCCATAGTATGGTTGCTAATGTCTTTCAGGACATCCAAGGTATGTGCAACAGATTGCAGTCGTAATTCGTCCTGGAGTTATGACAATACACTGGGAAATCGTTTTGTTAAATTTTATCCACATAGCAGATAGAAGGTTGCGAGCAACACACAGTCCGATGCCTCATTCAGGCTGACTGCAGAGCCTAATCAGATTGTGCTCCACTTTCCGTAGTCAAATGCATCATATAAGTGAATTCGTATGCGGACGTGTTACATATGAGAGGTGGTTAAGTGATCGCATTCACTATAGTGTTGGTCTCCATTTTACAGACAAGTAACCATATCACAAATTTTATTTGATCGTCTGTAAATGGACCATTTGTAGGTTTTGAAAATAACTCTGTCGGTTGTATGGTAGTCTGTCACAGCTTAACATGGTTAGCTAATGTAGTAATCATGAGTGAGAAATGAAATCCCGTGTGAAAACTTTGAAGATATGGATAGTGTCAATGTGTTATTTATCGTTCACGTGTGTGATTCCGCTGCTTTCCTAGACCTCTTCATGATGCTACTTTGTTACATGCTTTTGTTCGTGTGAACAGTACTACTGCCTTCATTCAAGAAGCTAGTAATCTAGGATAAGAAATTACTTGTAATGCAAAAATCTATGTTTAATAATAAGAGTAATATTACTACTAAAGTCCATGTCTCCTTGTCATTTATTATAACTGTGCATATAGATATATTTGGAAGTTTTAAATTACAGTCGGCATTCACAACGGGTTCACATTAGAGTGTAAACAACCTGACTTTCATGTGACAATTTGAATCATGTAAAATACATACTATTCCTAAAAGAAAGATAGCTCTCTCGTGTCTGTACTGAAAGATACCAATCTTACTAAATGACACAAGTAGGGATATGGTAGTATTACATATTTGTCAGTAAGTTTCACCGTGCAAAATAGTGTTTTTCAAAGTGGCCGATATGACTTATTATGTGATCATGTATGAACTCAGAGGTGATATCAGGGAAATGAACGGAAAGTGTAATTTTCCCAGCATACTGATAATCTGACACAATTGAAGCGAGTTCAACCATTGCTGTGACTTATGATCGTGTAATGGATCCTAGTACAAAAGTGTCACTACTCTGTGTTCACTCAAAACACATTTATTGAGGAGAGTGGAACCTTACATACGATGAGCTGAAAACGGCTATGAACTACCGAATTAGAACGACGTATTAATATGTCAACAATTCAGTTTCTCACTTGCGAAGACTTTACGTTTCAGTCATTTGGTTGTATGTTAATCTGAAGTATTCATACACTTAAGACGAAGCAAATTTTCCTTCCAGTTTACTTAGTGAGTAAATACGAAGCAGAGTCGGATAAACCACCATCCATTGGTTCTAGTAAGCACAATTGTTAGCTTTGGTACAGCATATGGGCTGACATTGCTAGTCTGAGGTGCTGTTCTCAAACAATCATATCTGACTTGTTTGCTACGTTTACCTTCTAAACTTGAATTCAAACAGTTTGTGGTTGGTTGACATGTTTATTAGTTGCACGTCTTGGAATGACTCCTACTAATAGTATGTATATAAATTTAGAACACTGGAAACAAAAAATATATTGTCTGTTATGTACATTCAGACGAAATGTGGGAGGGTGGGTCATTTATTGTCCTTATCGACCACCATATTTTGTTCAGTTCGGTCGAAATGTAACCAGAATTCTACGTGTCGTTAAAACATTCAAACAGAGCAGGTCACCGTATAGTCTACCTAGCTCACACGTTAGTAAGCAAAGACCACATTCATTCGACTGACGCCCTTAACTGTGAAAGTCTCACGCCTCATATTGTCTTGGTTCGTTAGCTAACGCACCTACGCTGTAAGAAACCAGTATGGCAACATGACAAACACTGCGTAAGTTATGTACCAATATTTCTCCGACTCCGTTGGTCCTAGAACAAAATCCACTGAGCTACTTCGGACACTTTCAACCTTGGGGGATTGAATGTAGCACGCTGAGGCTTCATTGGCATGGCATGTTATTCACACGGCTAAACCCTACTGGTGAATGTGTTATGTGTTACGTGCCAGTGTGTGTATATGGACGTGATCCCAGTGCGTGTTAAGCCACTCGAACGCAGCGGGACGAACGACAACGTGTCAGACCACACAATGGTTCGAGCTGTCTCAACAACCTCACGTCACTGTGTGCACTCGAGCAGACGGTACAGTAGAGATGCGCAAGGAAGCAGATCCGATAGCAATCCACCATTTTTGCCAGTACTGAAGCTACTTTGACTTTGTGATCCATCTGCCTCCAGTCAGAAGCTGTATCTTCCACCATAATGCGCTTGACTCCGCCCCTCTCACCACCCGAGGTATTTACATGTCCCATTCCTGTTTAGTCGGTCCGGTCGCCACTGTCCTGTCATCAAGACTAAATTATTCTCCTTGTAGGCTGTCGGCACGCACATAAGAGAACCCAACCACTCCCCTTCCGCCGGAGCCAGATGTGCTTGAATCATCACCTGTTGAACAAGCAGATCTGATTTCGTCAGACCACTGTCACATAATCATGGGGTGTTATTGTTCCTACTTCGAACTGACCGGAGGGATGGCTTATGATTTGAAGCACTGGTTATGGTGACTTACTGGAAATGGGGTGGAGATTTGACCGTAGTCAAGACGACGATCTTCAAATCGGTTGAGAGGAATCGCAGATGTTTTGCACTGAACCGTTTGAAATTCGAGGCATTGCGATTTTACATTTGGGACCTGTAACCGTGGTGATCACAACTATTGCATAGTTAGGAGAATATTGCAGGAAAAATGAAACCAGAACGGTCTTTCAGATAACAGGTAAAAGTTGAATGCAACAGTAACTATGTGTTTGTTACATCGTACATCCGGTTATGACGAATCGCATATGATCGATCGACATACATAGCCAAATTAACACTGTTTCTAACTATGGTTTAATTGTAATCGTTTGACAACTTATCGTTAGTCAGCGTCTTTCTGAATGCGACCAATTTTCTGAGTAGCAGTACGAAACAGTGATCTGTCAAAACTAGTTTTCCAAACTAGAGGATAGTAGGTTACCAGAAGATACCAATTAGGAAAGTGGACAGAGTAAGACTAGAATGATGATTGAGAGACAGTTGTCAGAAAATACGGTGTTGTGAGCACTTAGTTTTAATCACAGAGTTATGATGACTGTTGTTTTGAGATTGCTTGGTAGTTTTCATAATTTTGACACGGTTAGAGGATATCAGTTCATCAGTGAGTCATTTTTAACAGACAGTGAAATTCATAAATCCGTACAGTTGTCAACAGAATTGAAAGATACTCTATGTGTATAGTTTATCAACAGCTATTCCATTTTTTACAGTTTCAAGACCAGAAAAGATGGATAGCAAATACTGATTTTGAAGTATAATTTTTATATCTGGGTTAGTTGCATAATGACCTGCTAGAGAGAATTAAGAAGCTTCTGATGCGCCACACATCATGATGAGTTTTAAGTTCATTCCCAAACGATTGTAATGGGAAGACAGAAAGAACAGAGGAAAAACAAGTCTCATTATAATGTTCTATTTGAACTGAGGTCTAAGTTCAAAAAATTACATCAGAACTTTTGGCTGTAGAAAGAAACTTAAAGGCTTTGATTGATAGCTTTGGGATATATCATTATTGATGAGTAGTAGGGGGGTTTGATTTTCATATGGATTGAACATTACTCACAATTGATCGCAGCTGTCGCATTCCCATAGACTTTCCAGACTTTCCTCTCGAGGCGATCGGCAACCTGACCATTACTCACAAACGAAAGTGGTTGAGTGTTCACATATGATAATCCGGTCGTGCCTAACGTGAGGTCAATGGCGTAGTGGTAAACACGGTTGCCTCACGAACAGCATGTCCGTGGTTCAAGTCCCGGCAGTGGCGATGATATGCACTACTGACGAGCTCTAATGAGATCGAAACTCGAGTATCGTGCTTATTTTCGAAATGGGCCGACTGTTAAGTCTATGGAAATGCGACAGCTGCGATCAATTATGGTTGATGTTCAATCCATATGAAATGTCATTATCTTGTGTTTTGTTTTCCCAGCCTCCCGGTTGGTAGAGTGAAGTTTTAGTTCATTTTTTCTTCTTCTATCAAAACTTTAAAATAAACATGAAAATATTTGAACAGAGCAACATTGAGGCTGACGCACTTAACTGACACCAATCTGATGTTGATGAAATGTTCTCATTATGATCTCTTTTAAGAATCTGATGAGACAATCCAGTAAGGAGGCAACGTTTGACCATCCATTAGTTTAGTCAAAATTATTTGCATCAGTAACGATTTTTCGGAGCAAGTTCCTTAGAACGTCTTAATCAGTTCGGTCAGACAGAATGTAGAAAAACTGTTCAACGACTGTTTTTGCTGTTACGGTTCATCTTCAGTAGGTCTTAGTTATGGCTCAATCTGTTTAGCAAAAACAACGCATAGGAAAAGTTGGGCTCGATTTTAGTTTAACCAATGTTTTAAGTACACTGCCTTATTATGGTTGCATAAAAACCTTCGCTCGAGTTTTGACCTGATAACCGATGTTTACTAAAACGATGGATGGACAAATATTGCCTATTTATTGCGCCGTTCTCTCGGACGTTTGAGAATGCAGGCTTGTTACTGTTCGCTTGGAAAGTTTTATTCTATTCACTTCTAACTTCACTAGATGGAAGTCCTTTTATCCTGTTGTCCTATTTGTCAGTCTGGTTGTTTTCGGTCACCTTATTTAGAAGAGGCCCAATTAAGAAAAATCCGGAATTTGGCTAGATTCGAACCATCGACAGAAACAGCATGTCCACACGCGGTAAATGTTTTACAAGCTGAGCTGTGTGAACGAATAGGGCAATACTGCCTTGACAGTCAATCTCCGGAATCATTTGGTGGATTCCGTATAACAAAGTTGGTTGGGTGAGTAACTAGATGCAAATGTGAAATTTCTGAGCTTCTGGTGTGGCTTCGTACCTCGGCTGGTAGGGCATTTGCCGCGTTTGGGCATGTTCTTTCTGTTGTTGGTTTGAATCCAGCCGAAGTCCAGATTTTTCGCAATTGGGTCTCTTCTATATTATCACACCTGCGAAACTGTTTGTCAGTGATACCTACTTGTTGCTGAACTCTCCGTAGGGATTCTGCAAGACAATTGACTAGACAGTGGTTGCTGACCTAGGCAGCTTTGTTTTAATTGATAATCCCATTATCGAATGTCAATTTCATCGTCCAGTGATTAAACAGTAACCCGGTTCACAACGATTCACCTGTATCAGTACTCGATGTCCATAGTGTTATTCCGCCTCATCGGATGATCCAGTAAGAGCGACATTTCAGATCATTCGCTTATGCTAAGTTTGAGAGGCTGATGAGAATAGCTCAACCGATTAGGTTGCAGTAAACCTGCGCGAGCCTCCCCCTGTCTTGAATACACACGGACAACCTGCTTATGGGAGTCGGTTGCAACTAAGACGAAGACTTTCAAGACAATATGTATATGTACGTTAATTGTCCTCAGCAATACCACTGACCAAAGTGTTCACAGGTGGTCAGTTCTGGAAAATGGCTTCTTTCGAAGTAAACACATCTATGATACACAAAACTTGGCTAAGTGGTGAATTTCACTATTTTGACTAAAAGTTCATCATGGATGTTTATATAATACACTCAGCTCATTGAACGTAACGTGGATGGCACTGGAGTTGACATATGCTGTTTCTCGAAAGTTCGTACAGTTTTTGTTATCAAATAAATACAATCTGTTTACCACATTTTTTCAACAGAACTACCTGCTGGTTCGTAAGAACAACTTCATTTGTCTCATGTTTCTCATTCGAATATTTCCGTTTATTTATCAGGACTGAATCTTCAACTACATTGGATAAATGTAGTCAACCAAAGGCACCACATGATCAGGTAACATATTAGGATGTCTTAACGACTTATAATAGGACAGCTTGGTTACAATGTTGTTTGTTCACACGAAACCCATGAACTAGGCACAAACGGCGCAGAACAGTTCTGATTGTTTTAAAGATGATCAGATCATATCTCACGCAAAATTTGGCTTCACATTTCGAAGGATAAGATCGTGATGGTATATACGTCTTATTCGTGAACAGAACAAACAAGTCTCAAACAACTACAGTGAAGACAGCTAATTACTGCTCATGGTTGCATAAAAGTCAAACAAACTTGGAATGATAAGACTAATGAAAATCAGTTTACCCGGTCGATCAGTGGACAAACGAACAAAGCGACATTCGAATTTCAAAAGTTGACGATGTGTTAATTGAAGTAAAATGTGAAACAGTACAGTTTTTAGTACCAGTCGATTAGTAACCAAACGAAAGTAAGATAGCGAGAGAAAAATTGTTTGTGAATAATAACTGACTGAGTGGACGGCTCATTCATTTCCTGTAGACAGACTACATGTAATCAAGCTGATAGGAATCTGCAGACATTCCCAAGTTCTGGTGCATCCATTGTGTATCTGAAATGTTTTCACAACTATCCTAGAAAACCTGTAAAGTAACCGAGTCAAAGTACCTGTCCATGTTCGCGTCATTCAACGCTACTGAAGGTACATCAGCTAGAGCAACTAGCTATTCAATGCAATACTATTTTCCTTTATGTTGCTTTCGTTCAGAACAGGGCCATTACCTTCACCTCGTATCCGTCAATGATTTTACAGAATCTGGTCACAGTTTATTGAGCAGGCCATTCAAGTCTACCTCAAATCAGTACTAAGCTACAAATTGTCTCATCTCAACACCATCATCATCACTGCAACAAAAACAATACCTATCAATGCGCCCTTGATTCCATTAAGCATCTGCAACGTTATTGAACGCAACAATAGTCTTGTCCTGGCAGAATTTGAATGAAGACGCATACCAATGACGAGCATGTATAATTCTCACGCTCTAAATGAACACGAAAAAATGAGTGATGTACCAGTGCATACATATTTGCGCTCTATTCTGCAGTATTGCGCTTATACTCAGACGGGCTTTTGTGTGCAGTTATATAGGCATACGTACGCACACAAGCAAGCACACACACACAGTGCTCGTCGTGGATACTACGGTAATTGCTCGTCTTTTCGATCCATCCCTAAATCTAGCCAGCTCTCTCGTATGTGCCCTCGTTCTGTAGTGCGCTCGACGCTGTCAGTCTACATATTGTGATATTCGTCAAAAAGTACGATACGTTGCTTTCATTGTGTGTGTGTATGTGTGTGCGTGTGCGTCTGCTCTTCTCGCGGAACGTGGTCCAGTAGAGTTGTTTCTTCTCAACTTTGGTGCTATTTGATGTGATACACCTCAGAATGGAACGTAGTAGAGCTTTCTACGTTCGAAGTAGTAATGTTATTATTTGCTGTGTAAATAAACACCCATACACATACATGCGCATACGTTTGCCGTCTTATTCGGATCATCAGATCTTGCAGACCAATCTGAGAAAGTGTGAAGCCTGTGTAAGACTACATGACATGTAGGCACATAACTGCGACCTCCTCCACGACGGGAATCGTTACTGGTATACAGAAAAAGTATTCCTTCAATTGTAGGCCAAATCTGTTTTATGACCTACCTTAACAAACAAACACTTGCAGATCTACAAATCACACACACCCATACATGCATACGTACACACAAACAGACCGGTTAGCACGCATAAATGAGGCGGTCCTGTTGAATGACGCTAACTGTATGTATCGGTCGCTAATAAGACTTCAGATCAATAGTAATAATCCATCCATCTAGTTGATCATACACACCATCTATGTACCTGGCCTGCTTATGCATTAGAAGAGTTTACTACTCTGTGTAAACTCGCATAGAACCCTGTATCACCACGTTATTTTGTGAGCGGCGAAATAAATATTGTACTGGGTCGATGTTTACTGCTTAGCTGGGACAAACACAAACAAGTTCGTCGACATTTTCGTATTCAGCCCTAATTGTTTTTGTGGTGGGCCTCAGTTTACCCATCGATCACTGACACATGGGTAATAGGAATGATTTTGAGCAATACGATGCGATAAGGGTCAGGTTACAGTTGACCTATTAGGTAAAGACAAGATGCTGTGGAATTAAGTGAACAATTCGAAGAAGGTCTGAACATTTAATCAACCAGTTGGTATCTGAAGTGAGTACACTGGTAGTCTGTTGTCAAGCCGAGGCATTGGTATGTTCAGTGTATTGCTTAGTGCGGACATTTGCACGCGAATCACGATACCAGGTGATGGAAGGTTATCTTAGTCAAACGCGACGAAATGCATCATGAGAATGCAATCTTTGACAGGTAAATACAGAAGTAGGAAACACATGGCTATATAGCAAGCCAAGGAGGACTTTTCTGTCTGCGTCATTCTGGTCCACTTGAACTCATCACCTAACGGAAGCGGAAGAGTCTGACTCGTGCAAATCCTAGTTCAAACAATGTGAGATATGTACAAAATGGATTACGTAGAGATTAGGGCTCGAAACGAACGTGTCTGTTCGACAGACGGAGTTATTAACCATGGAACAAGTGTTTGCCAGGGTCAGAAGCAGAACAATCATTCAAACAGGGCGGTTCACCTTATGCTACTACTACGATCCAGTGATCACACAAACACACAATTCACTCGGCCATCTTATGACTAATGTGCCACGAATAAGTCATATGACTGTTTTATCTCAAACTGTCCTCGAATTAACTTGATGTTACACGTTTATTGTTGGGACTACGATCTACGGATATAGCAGTGGAGGCTGTCTGTTTGTCATAGTCCAGTTGTCTGAATCGATTTGAACAAAAACAGCTAGCCATTGATTGTCTCAGTTTAGTCCTTCTGAATTAGTATAGTCTAATGCTGTTTATCCCAGAGAGCCTACCGGACAACTAATGTCGGATATAGACCTGTGATGCTCACAATGACCACCCAGTTTCTGAGTGCCCCTTAATGCTGACGCAGAATTCCATGAGCACCATGGAATCTAGGATCGATAGATGACCGGCGTTGTCCACCACTGGGGTGTGAATTGTCAGGCTTGTCGAACGTGCTTACCAACTGGGTGCACCCATAGACCGTGAAGACGAGCGATAGAAACAGGGTCCGTGGTATTGTGGGTGTCCGATTACCGTGCTTTGTGTGGGCACAACTGAGTGCGCTGACTGAAGCTCATTGACCAGCTGACACACTAAGTTCGTGGCTGTGTTTGTTTGTTAGTGTGTGTGTGTACGGCTGTCCGTGTGTGGTGAAGTGAAGGTATCATTGTAGCGAAAATTGCAATGGAAAAGTTGTTATTTTTGAGTAACACAATTTGAGCAGGTCGAAATCGGTGCTCGGATAGGACGTTGTGAATGAGTGTAGACACATTCGCGTGTATGTGGATGTGATGAATAGTCGTGATGCCAAATTGAAGGCTAATGGGTTGCATTACATTTTAATTATCACACACGTTGGTTTATTCTCAGCCTACAGAACCGAAAAGGGTCGGATTCAACGAACCGAAAACAGACGGTTCAGCAGACTGTTCCTACTGGTGTGTACTGCGAGCTAATTAGACAACTCAGTTTTTGTGTTCATACAAAATGTGTTTCTCGTGTGCAACATATCCTGTCACGTGGGTTGAATACTATTGGGCAGCCTAAGGAAGCAATGGATATAATCCGGACGTGAGTTCTCTTTGTCGGCATCTTTATCGCTGAGCTGTGTCCTATACTTTAAGGAATAAGACCTTAACACTTCCGTTCGATTAGTTATCTGTTTTGGTCTAACATGAGTATGAAAATGGATATATACGAGAAAATCCGTTTGATGGGTTATACTGAAGAAGTGAAGTCCGCGTTTGGTTTTTGACGGAAGGAAGCTGGAATGTCAAAACTGCAACTCGGAAAACGACAGACGAATATAACTAGGGACGTGTTGCGTCCATGTGGTGTGTGTGCGTGTTTTGCCCGTGTACACCTGCGGAAAAATAATGTCGATTTTAAAACGGGAGACGGGTCACATGATAATCACAACAGGAATTATTCGCTTTGCATAAAATCTCCGGTCTCCTCTAGATTATTGGGATGTGTGAGAAGGCTGGGTAGCGCACGTGGACGAAATTCCGAGTAGAAGACAGGTTACCGTATGAATTGTTAGGGTGAGACAAGTTAGACCAGTCGCGCTTGGTCGACTTTTCCATTCCTTACAACTCACCAGCATCGGCAACAAACGGACATGAATATACAAACGTTGGTTCTGCTCCCCCTAGTGGATGCAGTTTTAGTCGATTCATATGTGATAAACCGGATTGCCATAACCAGCGGCATATTGAAATCGAAGGTGTGTGTGCTGTGTTGACGATCAAACCGGAAACGGTTGGCTTGCCGAATTTCATATTGCCAACTGATACTCATCCTGCTCTGCAGTCCATAAATACTCTGCCTTATTCGAAACAACCTATTATTGTGCACGGTTAGGGATGGGCTGTAGCCAGATTTGAGGATGACTGTCATATCACCATCTATCAGCATCACTATTATGCCCACCTTATCATTCCCAGTGTTACCTGCCCACAAAGGGGGTGGAATACATCGAGAATTGGTATGATAGTACTGTTAGGACACCCCCCCATTGTTTGCATACTAATAAGTAAGCAGTTAAAACGGACTGAGTCAAATAAGCTTTCTGGAGACTTGCATTTCCGTTCCGAACATACAGACGCACGCGTAGTTGACAGAAAGGGGCATGTGTGTGTGCGTGCTCGTGTGAGCACATCGGATTTACTCTGCCGCATCTAAACACTTCCGAGTTGTCAAACTTAGTGTAATCATCCACGCCTATTTCGTCGTATGGGTATGCAAATGACTACTGTATTTAGCGGGTTTGTTCCAACTTGAATTCATTTTCATGAAAATCAAGATAAAGTGAGGGTTTGAAAGTTTATCCAAGGAAAACCTATTACCTGTTCATGATGTTTTACACTGGAGTTGACTAATCCTAAACAGCATCTATAGTCCAACATAGTACTAAGCAGTCAATCTAGTAAACTGTATAGGAGTGTTGTAAGAAGGTGATTTCTACTTAATATCTATTTCGATTAGATCACGTACCAGTTGTCTTGACTTTTTGATGTTCTACTAATCATGGTGCTTTGATTCCGGTTGGCATCTACCTCTTAGAGTCATCGTGTGCCTCATGGATTCACCATAAATCGTTTAGTTCTAACTATGGGCGTGTCTGTTGGTTTTAATACTACGTCACTTAATTAACAAACAATCGTTGTGATATGTAGACTGCCAAATTTAGAAGTCAACTAATGCGGGAGCACGTTCTTTCATTTTCTTGCACTTGTAAGGAGTTAAATCAGATAGCATCGGATTTGAATAGATCTATTATATCGTTTAGAGGTACTTTTTTTTAAGGGAGCTGTTTGAAAGTGTTGGTTTTTGTTCAAGACTTGAAAATGTGAGATTTTATAGGTACATACTTACATAGTTGTTCATACTGTGTATTTTGAGGTACATTGTATTATTGAAGAGCTGCCAGTAAGTTTGGATTGTCACCTTGACTGCCCCGTTCATGGCATGATCCACTGTAATCATTAAAAGTTAATTTCACACATTCACTCAGTTAAGTTTGTGTAATTAAAATTCACTAACATGTCTTTTCTGTGTCTAACATTGTCCTCTACATCGGACAGAATCAGACAGCAAAACCGGCTAGAAAATGATACTACCTCTGTTTCAGGTATGCTTTATACAAAGGAGATTAAATCAACACACAGTCCTACATGTTAGATGTTACTATGTGAATTTCATACTTACTGATCTGTTCGTATTATAAATAAAGCAGGTCAGCCGTCAGATCGATTCTCACACTAGCAATCACACACGTTCCTCGTCATCTAAGATTCTCGTTGTTCGAACACCTTTTACATCTTTTCCAATTAGTTTACTAAGAACTCTGTAGTTGCATGAAAATCCTCATTCAAGTAGATCGAGGAATCAGGTCAACATAAGCAGTTACATGCTTTAGTAACACTGATAGCGTTAATTTTGATATTCTATGATTTTGGTTTCTAAACGAATTCCAGTCAGTTGAGGATAAGTATAAATATTTTGGTAGTTGCGAATATCGGTTACTAGCTGTTCAGAAATCAGCTATAGCTCTGTTTGTAGTCTAAATAAGATAGATCAGTTTTACAATAACCTACTAACCTCTCGGTCTTAGCTTACATTCTACAATGTTCCGTATAACAAATCGTATTATTAAAAGGTAGAGACCATTTTCGAAGGGTACAACACAAGATGAAATCACTAACCTAAAATACTGATTCCACTAAATCTAATTGACTAGGTGGTGTCCACAATGCTGAGAGTGATTTATTCTCAATTGATCTGAATCGTTGAGTGATAGACAGTTTATACCTTGTGAGCGGAATCTTCGGAATATTAACTGTTCGTAGTACAAGTGATCTTCATGTTAACTAATTTAAACTAGAATTGTGAGCATGTATGACCTACCTGAAAAATATATCAGATCCTCTCTAATACCTAAACAATACTTCGGGATTCTGTTTTCTATGATCACTACATGTTGCCGTTTCTAGTCGAAGGAAAGTTAGTTTGAAACCAAAAGTGAACCTTACAGATACATACAGGCCCACCTCACAGTTCATATTTATGGACGAACTGCTCCAGATGTTGACTACTTCCACGTTACTGTTGATGGCGATGTTAGTGTTGTTGGTGTTGCTGTTACTGATGCTGGTGGTGTTGGTGAAAACGAACTGGATTCCATGGATTACAGTCATACACTTGGGCCACACTGATCGTTGCTTGCACACTGACCTATTAAAACTAAATAAGAGCCATGTGGCATGAATAGGATCAACACAATACAGCAAAATTTAATCGTTCGACTAACCACCTAATTAACAAACCGCTACTTACTAATCATTCCACTGTTTTCCCCCCCTAATGACCCAGATACTGACAGGCACGAACACCCCATGTTAGCATGTGTGTATGTACACAAAATAGTTTCATTTTAATTCGATTTTGCTATAACATATGATCTGTCGGATTCTCGGCCAAATTTTTAGGTCATCTCTCTACCACATGGCTTATTGGGGTGAGGGAATGTGGGTATGCTGGATTTGCTTTCTGTAACACGCGTTTTTAGCACATCTTCTAATCAGTAGGAACTTAGTTAGAAGAACTAACGGGTGGTCTGAGTCCTTCAGCGATACCCGTTGGACCACCCTGTTGAATCCAGATGGTTATACAAAGGACGTTTTTATCTCCCGTGCAAGGTATTTGTGGTAAGCAGGCAGACGTAAACCGGTTGGTTGAACTACTCACGTCAAAACTGGTTTATACTCGGTCTTGCCCATTCGCAGCCTATAAACTTTCTTTTGCAAATACTGGGCAAAAGACTCCACAACAGAACTCGTGATTCGATTCCACTTGACAAATGAAAAATCTACTCGCTCAACATAGTGTACTTTGAAAGTTTCATTCGTGTCATGTGCTTCGAGCGGATTTTCCCCACCGAACACATACCACTTATACTGACACACTGTCCACAGTCTACTGCAATTCGCTTTTAACCAGCCGATTAAGAGTAGTTAACAGTTCCTTTCGATAAAGTGGCTTTTTAAATTAAAATGTTTATCTTTGTCTATCATACATTTCAGTTTCTTATTGAAGAAAGTGTACAGAAGTTCAGATCACGCGGTGCGGATATTGATCGAACGTGTTCTTCGTCACCAAACAAGAGTCGTAACACTCTACAGACCACACCGACCACAAGCACTGCTACTCACTCATTTCACCCGTCATCTAGCGCTGATCCAAGACAAAGTCAAGGTCACGATGATTCCCGACTGGCTGAAAAAACAATAGGTCGTTCCAACGAAGCGCTAACGAACGATAATTATTTGAACTCATTTATGGAAATGATCAATTATTTCGGTTCCTACGGTAAACACTTTAACAAGGACACGTCTTCGTTTATGAAATCATGCACCACAGGAGGAAGCGAACCAGCCCCGTGCACCAACGAGGTGACTTGTCCTATGTGTAATCAGCCGGTCGGCTCCACTATTGACGAGTTGGCCAGACATTTGGTTCTGGTGCACTTAGTACCCTTTCCTTCAGTAATAGCGTTCTTATCCACTAGTATGCTGACAAACCAACTGAGCACTAGTCGGGAAATCCAACATCTATCTTCAGCTTGTCCGCCAAATCTTGAGTGGGAACAGACACAAACATCAATGCCAACAATCCTGCCATCAGTCATGTCCGCTTCTGTACGGGGTTCAGAGAAGTCACTCAAGCGAGAGCACAGTCCAACTGGCAAGTAACTGTCATTATTTTTATGAGGTTTTTGTTTGTTTGTTTTTGTTTTGTACTGTGGCTCTGAGTTCCAGTAGACTTTAGTGGAATGCCACTCGAGGTGGTTGAGACGTAGAGTATTACAACTTGTTCATAACGCTGTGTTATTTTCAATCCACTTGTCCTTAATGGGAGCTCCTTGAATCACCCAAAAGATTCGAACTACAACGTGTGAACTCGTTTCTCTAACTTTGTCCGATTTCACAGAGAACTACTGATGTTTGATGATTGACTGCACGTGACTAATCTTCCCTTCAGAATTGCATTGCTATAACATCCTCGGTTGGTTCACCTTACTGCAACGTTCAGTTTATGGAGCAACGTTGTATATTGCCCCCGTATGCGAGTATGTAAGCTAACAGTTTGCGTGAGACTGCATACATTTAAGCACATACAAATTCTCTCGGATGAGTTGCACTCAGCATGGGAATTAGTTCATTCGACACACATCACACAAACAAACTAGACAACACTTGTACACCTGACAGTTGTGGGTACGGGGTGTGAGGAGTAAATAGATGGCCATATGTAGATAGCACTGTCTGACGTTAATTCGCTCGGTTCACACATATTTGTAGTTCGCGTACTCCTGATCACACACATATAAATAGCACTAACGTACACCCAGAAAAAAATATGTACATATGTGCTAGCAGTCACCTATCACCGGGTTAATACTGATCTTCTGTATCAAGCAAACATTCGCGCGCACACTACTCTCCTTAATTTAACTTGCTACTGGATGGAAAGTAAATCATCAATGTTGTTGTCTTGGCCACACTCACTTGCATTCACACTCAAGCGTGCGCAAGTATTCTGTACTGGCCTACATTACCTGACTGTACTTCACCAGAGACCCATGTTGTACGATCTGTTACGTCCCAACCCTCTAGCTTCAGTATGGTGGACCTCAGCGTAAATGTTTATTGCCAGTTCTTTCCTAGTCACTGGCTCACAATCTGGTTCCCACATTTCCTGGCCGGCTAGATGGCATACTCAGTTGATGAACAGAATGATTTATTTGAGTTCTGTAGGGAAAATCACGGATCTTTCCCATTCGGCATATTCGGACACCACTGTGCTGACCCGTAGGCCAAATTGGTGATGTTCTTGGGTAGAATGGGCAGCTAGTAAATTCATTTGATTAAGACGAACGGAAATAGCCACGGGTTCCTTTAGTGATTGAGGTGAGTGTACTCATTTGAAATAGGTGAGCTAGGTTAGCACCGTTGGGGACAAGCAAAATCTTATTTATGCATGTATATCGCATTAATGCACTCACACACTTTGTATGTATGTAACAGCGGCTCACATATGTGGTGCATACTTGTTACTATCTAGTAGAATGCGCGTTGTTGCCCAAATGAGGTGCTGAGTGACGTATACAAACTAAGACTTTTTGCCTAAAATCAAACTAATACTTGTCAAGCCTACTTGTAGATTTATCTTTAAGTATATGAATCTGGTTTTTATTCTCTACTTACACTCACTTTACCCATACTGATGGTCCAGAATGGGCTAGAAGTGCCAAGGACATGTTAGCATAATGCTAGGGCTCAGAGTTATATCACTGTCACATGCACAATCTCAAATTTGATGTTCCATGGTTTTCTGTTCTTCCCTGAACCAGTCAGTAGTGTCCTCAAGTCGATTGATAACGCTGTGCTTTTGGCGATTAGTCTATGCATAACCTTGTACACAAGACTTTTGGACATAACAACACAGATTTATCCATTTTTCCATTTGACTACATAAGCCTGTAGTGTATCGAACATCTCAGATTAATTGTTTGCTAGTCAAAGTTGCCATTTTGAATAGTGAGTGAATGGACAGTCGATCAGTTTATTAGACAAAATCTATGGCTAGTACAGATTGTCAGACAGTCATTCACTCATGTAATACATAGCTGATGTACTAGACTAACGTAATCAACTAAGTTGTCTGTAGGGTTACGCCGACGTACTCTATGTTGCCCTGAAATTCGCATTCACTGAAGACCATAGTGAGTCATTCACATCATATGTTGTTTTCGACGCGTTACCAGTTTATGGAAGTGTCCTGTTACTTTCGTTTGGCATCATTTCCTATAAATGTTCAAGCCGTTTCAAACTGTCAATCATTATGTCTTATTATCCGATCGTGTTATTACATCAAATGAATCATTTCCACTGAAGTAGGCTGCTGATGTATTTGGTGTTACACCCCCACCTCCACATATAACATTTTATCATGTCCTTCAGATTAGTTCTACGGAACTGGTCAGTAGATGTAGTATAAGTTTCTTATTGCTTCCTATGTCTAAAAGTACTGGAAATTTATCCCTCCTTCGTAAAGGCTCCGATTAATGACGGTTTCTGTTTGTTGTTCCAACTGTAGATTGTGTATAACAATCGGGTGTCACATTAAGTCACAAGTTGACAGTTATTCTTCATGCTAACAACGTTTGTGTAAGAACTGAGACGAATCATGTTTTATATTTTACGTCTGTTACAGTTTTCGGCTTTAGTTAATTCAGTTCTACGTTTTGTGAACACACTTGTACTTCCAAATGGTTGTGTTTTTGTTGTTGTTGAATAAGTTTGTCTGGTCCTTCGAAAACAGATAAGAAACTTCCTGTAAAGCAATGAAGTGGTTGTCTAGCATCTGTTGCAATGATCACTCCAGTCTAGTTGAATTTAATGTTCTTCAAGAGTTTAAGACTGATGAACCGTTTGCTTCTGTAATTTTGTCCGATGGCAATACTCCTCATTACATCCATCTTT
>LUCH01000659.1:112876-165238 GCA_013368495.1 Paragonimus heterotremus | reverse complement strand
AAAGATGGATGTAATGAGGAGTATTGCCATCGGACAAAATTACAGAAGCAAACGGTTCATCAGTCTTAAACTCTTGAAGAACATTAAATTCAACTAGACTGGAGTGACCATTGCAACAGATGCTAGACAACCACTTCATTGCTTTACAGGAAGTTTCTTATCTGTTTTCGAAGGACCAGACAAACTTATTGAATAAAAACAACAACAGCAGAACCATTTGGAACGGATGATGATTAATAACTTCACCATGATCCGAATTTAGTGATCGTGACTTCTGTAAGAATCACTACTGTTTTGCTTTGTTGTTTCCTTCTTGAGCAAGGTAAACGCAGCATACTGTAAGTGTGAAATCCGCATTTACAAGTTATATTTGAAGTAAATTCTACCTATATTCACCGATTGGGACATCATTACAGCTATCTGACTTGTCTCCATTTCCTCAAACAGGGTTTGTAAGAAAGATAACTGTATAAGCTACACGAAGGTGATCGATTCGATTCGGTACTCCAAAGACTGAATATTGTATATCCGATCCAGTATTCGAGCCTACTACCCTATCGTACCAGACAAAAGATGGTATGTAACAGCTTAAGCAGTATGAACTCACAAGTCAGCTATCGACTGAATTTGGTTCTACTCTCATCGAAGTGCAAGTTTAGTTAACTGGAAGGACCCGTTCGAATTTCTGTTGTCTGAATGCAAGTGACACTGATGGTTGTATCTGCTATCATTCTACTAATTCGCTTGGCAAATGTTCAATGTTTTTTTAATGGTGAGACTGTAGACATTTAGTCAACCTTGGGAGCTAGGTAGGACTGCTCAGTTCAACTCGAATTCAGTCACAAAACTGGGTTGTTTTGCATGAGTAGCCTGAGAACAATCAAAGTTCTGTTTCCTATGTTCCTATCATATTCACGCCGCACATAATTCAGTAGAGTTTTAGCCAAATACCTTAAACCTTAGTAGAAGCCAATTTATCTTATTTATCATACTGTTTGTATGGAATAGGTATTTGTAAATAATACAGTCTGATCATTGCCGAGGCCATTAGTGTTCACTGTTCAACACTATAATCAATACTAAGAAGTTCCCGTGGATATTACGGTTCACATTTCGTACAACCAGTCGAACTCCTGATTTGGAACAATGTTGGGACAACTGCTAGCAATCACACAGTTCGCAACATCTCTACTCTCCGTTTCTTTAGCTCGCCCTGGTAACGATTTTCTTATTGATTCTGTTGTAATTCCCTCAGTGGTGAAGCATAGAAAGCCAACCTTGTTCGCTGCTCTGTAATTATTATGGCCTCTGTGCTTCGTTCGCTAATGTAACCAGTCTGACATTAATGTGTTTCAGTCTCCATGGACAAGTATAACAAAGCACCTGTGGCGAAACGTACGGAATCAATGCCTATCCACTACGAGACTAAACCAGGTGGCTCCGGTTATTTTACCTGTCCTCAGTGCACCGCCGGATTTTCCAGTGTATATCACTTGCAACTGCATTTCATTCAAGATCACGCAACGGAGTTTGGAAACATGTTTAATTTGAGTGCTGCCTTAGCAGGAACCACTCGTCTCCCACAGCCTTTCTCTCCCCAACTGTTAGCCCAATTCAACAATTCCCTGGCAGTACCAACCAGTATGGTTAATACGTGTATTCCTCGCCCTACATTTACCCCTCTAATGGAGCATGTTACGAACGTCTCCAAACCGGACACACTTCCCGATATTCTTGCACGACCGATTCGATCTGAGGAGAATAGACGACTGGAATCAGAACCATCGTCGATCGCTGGCCCTTTCGGAGCGACCTCGAATCTGATGAACTTACCGTTCGCAGCGGCTGCTGCAGCAGCAGCATTTGGGCTGCCGTTTTTGTCAGACTATCCGGTAACCAGTTCCCAACCCAAGATGTTGGAATCATGCAACACACCCACACAAGCTGCATTGCAAGGATTCACACTCACCGGTTTAAGAAGTGATAGGAGTTCAGAGTTCCAGTCGAAAAACAACATCGGTTCGACACATACAAATTCGAAAAGGTCAAGAATGGAAGTCCCCAGTATGGAAACTGCATCCTTACATCCTTCAGGTTAGTGATTTTATTGCCGTTTGTTGAATATGATCTGGGTTCGGTGGTTGTTCAACGCACATGATGAACTGGGTGTACTGGAGAAATTAGACTGAATGCCAGTCAAAAGAACGGAGCTACCAACACTAGTAAAATATGGGAATGAACAAGGGAATATCAAAAGGAATAAAAACACCGTGAAAACAATGGGGACAACATTTTTCGTTAATACAATGTTTTTTTAATTTAAAACAGATATAATTTTGGTGGACGACAAATGGAGATGACGAAAGAACGTGTGACAATAGTGTATGCATTAGTTTTTACTTTTCAATCATATCCTCAAGTGTTTCCAGCAGTTACATCTAGGCCTTTTGGAGCGAGAACCTTGATATCCAGAAAAACGAAAAGAAACATAATCTGACTTCAAGTTGTTCATAGCCTTTTTGTCAAATCAAACGTTATCTGTTGTGCTATTTACTCAGCCATAACTAGCTCGTTCATAATAAACGCAGTATGACCCAAATAGTGAATACATGAGTTAAGCACTTTCTACTAGCACTAACTGATGCAGTGAGAGATTTAGCATGAAAGAAAGCTCAACTACTATTAATATATGCTAAAGAACTTCATCATTGCTCGTTCGGTGGTGTCCACACTCACAGCCAAGTAGACGTTGCGTGGCTGTGTGTGTGGTTGTTGCGTGCACCACTGTACAGGCTATCCAATTACTGTGAGCCCACGCTGTACAACACTATCGATTAGAATAAATAAATGGATATCAAGCCCCGACTTGATAAGGTTGAGTAGACCAAATACTGTTAACAGTCGATTATGCTTGAATATTCCTGTGTGAGCACGTTTCTTCCCTAATCGCAATTCTGCGAGTTTACTCACAGGTAAGAGAACACTATACCCTGTAGCTGATCCGTACTGAAAACACAAGTCGTAAATCATGCGCTGTGGTTGCTATTCAAATAGGTTCATTGGAAAGATAAACCAAATAGATAACAGTTTGTGGGCAGTCAGCTTGTGGCAATGGAAATCTCAGGTTATAATTACCATTCGCAACCAAAAAAACTCGGAAGCTTAATGTGCGTATGACTGAAGTTTTGTAAAACTGTTTTAATCCACCTAACTATAGTTGGTCACACAATTTGTCATGAGAAATCAACAGCCCATAATATGTGTAGGCTGCAAGTGATAAGTGAATTGGAGGATCAGATCATGAATGTTCAAAGTGAAATGTTAGATTGGTGCACACGAAGTAATTCAATCTTTTACGCTGTTAAAATTGACTGATTTTTAGCTTTTTTCTGTCCGTTTGGTTAGCTTGAGCATATCCATCACATCACGCTTGCTGACCACGCTGGTCATGGTTTCACGGTTTCCCAATAGAGCTACTTAAGATATTTTAACTGGCCTGTGGTCCTAGATACAAACAGTCATGTTATCCATATAATGACAGACACGTAATCCTGGCTTGAAAAAGGCCCACATTCGTGTATAATTCGTGCACGCAAAATGGGCGACGAATCATACTATGATATTAACATCGAACTAGTGTAGACATTGAGCGCACCAAAACCCGCATTTGTACGGTTACACCTGTCAGTCAACCGCCTCGGTCTTCACGCAAATAGTTTGTGTGCGTTATTGTCGTTCTTGGTCAACCTGTCACGAGACCCAGGCAGCTCTAGATTGCCAGTATGATGGGCGCTTCTGCTATCGTTATTACTCCTACACCTCTAACTTTGGTCTAGGTGCGGGTGGGTGGGGTGGAATTGTTGTGGTCGTTCCGGGTTGTTGTCGAAGTGGTTGGCTCAGTCCATTCCCCGCCACTGTTTAGATAGCTCGCAAATGTTTTGGAGAGGTTGCGAAGGTGACATGATTAGGAAGCGCGAGGAGACAGACACAGATAATATGGAAGACATAAAATATATTTGTAAGTATGTTAAAGTATGTGTGTGCATTTAAGTTTTGGGCGTGTCTATCTAGTCCCAGGCTTGGAGATGGTGAAGAGCATACTAGGGAGTGAGGACAGTGTACTGATACGAAAAGATTGGTCATGTCAAAATAGGGTCCAACTTGAAGTTCAACTTATCCGTCATAAGGACAAACCTTTTGACAGTCACCACTGTGAATTGGCCTGCAACTCGCTCCCATCCTGTCTTACCATGTGCGTCAAGCTGGGTTGGAAACAGCAGTAGGCAAACTGGCTGGCGCAGCTTGTGATATGTCACGGGTGTGCTACTCATATTCGACTAACAGGCAACAGTCTGATATACTACTACCATGAATGTCTATCTCACTCGGTGTCTAATTGCTTGTAAAGGTTATGTAGAGGACTTAATAGATAGAAGTGAAAACGTGTCCGCAAGCATGCACGAAGTAGTGTATAGTTTATATGAGGTGGAATCATGCTGTGTAAGACGAGTAAACAACCTAATGGTCATGGACGGAAAGTATTGGAATCCGTATCTTTTCTAAATTAAGATGTTTCTATGTGGCTTTTGTGCGTTCCGATATCCCTCTTCTATCACGGACCGTCAGTTTAATATGAACAAAAAGGTTTCTCTCGCATTGCTGTATGTTTCAGCTGTTGTATAGATTGGAAACCGAACCATCACACTTCAATCATAACACTACATTTGGACATTTTTCAGCAGACTTTTTAATCGAGCTAGGTTAGCAAGTAGAATAGGCCACGGTAAGCCGAAACATACAAGATGAACAGATGGGACAAACGAGTCACAGGTAGTGTCTGTCCATGTGTTTACGAGCACCACTATACCCCAGTTTTGTCTAGTCAACGTCCATTGACTCGATCCAATTTCGTGTGTAAGATTTAACCAAAGCACGGTGAAATGGTTCAAGGAAAAGTGATACTGTGGTCACATAACTGACAGTGCATCTTCCTTCTCCGCTCCGTCTTCGTCCTTATCAGTATAGACTTCACAAACGAACTAGGAATTCACTTATTACGTAGAAATCGTTTACTTTATGGAATTTACTCCAATATCCTTTTAGTGAAGTTCAAATCAACCTTCCAAAACGGTTGTTCCATACAGTCATTTTTATGCAGCTTATAAACAAACACTGAACACACTTCCTTCGGATTGAGGTCGTTCCTAGGAAACAGTTAATTTTAATCGATCTACGATTAAGTAGGATAGAACAGAATAACTTATCTTTCTGAAGAATAGGACTGCTTGCCCAAATGTCTCAGACGCCTTTCTCAACCACCCTAGGGTCGATGTATTGTCGCACCTCCTATCCGGAAACAAGAACTTTTCTTGTTCTACAGGAAACGGAAATTGTCAACCCGTATCCTTGACGAAAGTCTATAAAATTGTGTGTGTGTGCGTTTATTTTTGTTTTATCACCGTCTCAAACTACTGATAGCACGGTTATCTCAGTTTACGACCTTTGCCTAACCATGACTCATAGATCAGTTAGTCGAGGCCAATCGTTTCTTGCATACTGTGGACTGAAGTTAACTGTTAGCTCTATTTACGCCGTGTACAACCAGCTCTTGTTATTGAAAGAATCATAAATCCGGTAGAATGATGGTATACCATTTATGGTACCAAAGGGTTTTATTTCATGATGATTCTCCTTGTGGCTGTTATGGAACCATTCATTCTCTTGTATACAAAATATACTGTAACATATATATATATATATATGTATATCATAAGGCGAAAAGGAGCTGACTGTGTTGCACTTATAATGTGTATACTACACTATAGATGCTATATCTACATACAAACTGTATGTATACCTTATATCAATTAATCAATCCTGTTCCAGTTGTTATATATATATATATATATATATATATATATATATATATACTTGGTAGTTCTGACAGCCTTTTGCCTTGGAGTGAGTGTGATGTTGATTTTTAATAAGTAATGGTTATCTCAGAATAAATGGAAGGGGGCTGAGTTAAGAAGAATGAAATATGTTAGCTGTACACATGTAACCATCAGGTAATCTGCGCGGTTGATGGACCAGTGTCGTTCGCTTTCTGTTTGGTGCTTAACACTGTATTTATGATTCGGTTGAACACACGAGACAATTTGTATCGGATTGAGCTTGTAACGTCTAATCCGGCTATCTGAGTTGATGGCAGATCATTCACGGACCATGTTTGCTAGCATATGCGTGCGTACGTGCAACAGGAGGCCGACGGTGAATGTGGCGAAGACTGGATATCCGTAAATCGAGCATTGTCAGACAGAAAGCGTGTGAGAACCAACCATCAGATCTAACTGTTAAAACGGATACATTCTTGCGTGCGCGTCTACACTAGCCTACCTCTCCAAGACGGGCCACCCACGTTAATTTCACAACAGTCCTGATCGTGTTGTTCGACTAACACTGAGGTTGGTCAGGTGCCACACGGTGGCAGGTTGCAGTTGTCCAGTGGAACAGCGAAATTCAGCAGGTTGGACAGGAGTTGAGTCAGGCAGGGCAAAAATCGGAATGGTAGGCCGGGGGCGACAAAAACCGGTCTAAGAATGATGGGAAGACGCTGGAGGTGGACTTACTGATGAATATGGACTGGTATCATAAAAACCTTGTATATAGTACAAGATAGACCCTGTCTTTGTTGTCATCGCCCCGATTGTACTGATTTGTCATGCCTTCGCACCACATACAACACGTTCTTCGTTTCTTGTATTCACTTTGACCGGTGGTTCCATCGAGGTGACAATTTGCGAACGGCCCAAAACACTCCCCTCATCTTTCATTGTGCTCGCATGGATTGTTTGTGTTTATTAAGCCCAATATCTGCTTGTGTGTATTTGTGCACGCGCATTTGGACCAGCAACAAATGTGTGCACATCGACTCCAGTGTGCGAGCGTCTGCACGTATCACCGAGGTTGTAACAAGATGGAACCCAGAAAAACAGACGCGATGTGCCGGAATCCATGATCTGGGCTTATCTTAGGGCCGGTCGTGATGGGTACGGACTTTCAGTTCTGGGGCATGACAACAACGGTGAATTAGGACACACACTGTAATATGTATACATATTGATATAGAACGGTAGGTGGGGATTTCGTGTGTGTATATATACACACATACAGAAACAGTTAAATGTACAGAACATATTAATAACAATAGTGTCAGTACTGACACCAATACTATCATCACCACCATCTATAGTAGTATGATTAATAATGACAGTTACGAGTAATATTAGTCCAGTGACTGTAGTGTAATTTAGATTATGTTATGATATATATATATATATATATATTGTAAAGCAAAGCTTGCTAAAACGAGGAGTCATTTCAACAAATTAACTACAATAAAACTACCTTAATAAAAAGTACTATAGCGACTAAAATGAATGTTGTTGGACTCATCTCCTGAATGGTTTGAATAAGGTTTATTTCGATTTGAACACCACTTAGACTTGATAACAGTCTTCCTGTTCATCATCATCATCATCGTCATCATCATCATAGACAATACATCAGTGGTTCACACTGATGTTTAACTGCCACAAACGTCAACACTTTCAAAAGATGCACTAGGAAAGAGTTTGCTCTCATTAGAACTAATCAAAAGTACATTTCTTTGTCCGGACAAGTATTTGAGTGGATTAAACAGAACCATTCTGCTTTGTCTCCCTTCGAAATGATCAGGCAAGTTGAACATTATTTACACAAGCTTGTGGTTTGGCGTTTGGAAATGATTATTCGTCATGCCTGTTGTGGGGTTAGTATCGTTGTGGTTTAACACAATAATCTCACATGCATAAATAGAGATTAAGAAAAAAGTTTGTCCGAACGAAGATACTTATTACAACTTGTTTTATCCTCCAGTTAGTGAGGACGTACACGGTCCACCTAGGGTTGCCAGTCGGCACTGACTGTGGCCGCAAGAGAGTGAGATGATGTTTATTCTTCCTTACACTCACCGTCAAACCAACACTCCACGAACGGTTTCGTCCTTGTTTGGATTCAACCGGTTGAGATAATCTGAGCAGAGGTCAAACCAGCTACCTTTCGTGTTACGAGACAATACTCTTATCCGCTCGGCCACCAGTCTTATGAGCGACGCCTGTGACGGCAGAATTCGTACGTAATGGACTTAGTAATTGTCCTATCAGCCGATTAGTGTGGATGGACACGGTCTTGAAGTGTTTCTTTTTACAGGATGAGCATCAAGAAGTACTATAAGCTTCTAGATAAGTTCGCTTTCATCAAACCTCAGTAAACGATGCGTTTATGAGTGTAATACATTAAATTAGCTGATAATCTACCGAGTTAGTAACACATTCGGCGTATTATTCAATCTGCGCGCAAGTAAGTCATTCGTAACCACACAACCTCTGATAGTCTGTCGCCTAATTGTATATTCCCCCATGAAGACCAACAACTAATGCGATGATTGCCATTGCCCAGTCCACCACGTCGAACATGTTGGCCTGGAGAAACAGATTTTTCAGTAACTATCAAACAAGCATCACTGCTTTTTACACCGACTTCCGAATCATCCCCACCGTCGGCTTTCATAAAAACAGTAACAAAAAACTACAGCAACAACAACTTTATTCTTCTCCTCATCGTTATAGCTGCTGGTCCTTACACACACCTAACTTATTCCGCGTCGAAAGATGCGATCCGGTCAACCTGTGGCTGTCATCGGCACGCCACATCACAACGTCTCTCATTTACACCCTTTCTAATTCCTGTGTATTCGTATTTAGGGATTTACAAACAAATGTTTGTCGGCTAAGTTTGGCGTACATTTACACATGTATTCATACATGTGTGTACGGATACATGCATACTTAGATGGAGGCCTATCAGTTTATTATCATGAACCTCAGAAACGGAACAAAACAACGAGTTGCCTAGTTCTGTAGACTACCGCCCAGAATTCTGAAGTTCATACACACATACGAAGCGGTATTGGTATACTAGCCCAAGACAGTGTATCTATTGTTTCTCCACTTGTTCGTTGATTTACACATTTTTGTAGCTAGTATCCTTGACAGGCTTATATACAGCAGGCACAGACTAGTTAACACACAACCAGCTGAACAAACAGACAAAATTAGTATGGTTGTCTTGTTTTCAATCATATTCGAAAGCTCTTTTTGTGGATATATAGCGGTTGTTACTCTCCCAATCATTCCAGCTGATTTGTATTCCCATGCACACACAAACACAAACGTGTGTGTTATCACATACAAACATGTAAACATACCTACACCCTCGTAAACGTCGCCTTGGTTGGTTGGTTAGCTATGCCAGCTCCTGATCTTCGGTTGCCGCCATCACTATCCTCAGCACAATCGTTCGTAGCCAAACCGGTGATGGCAGAACCGGTGGTTAGCTCGAGGATACCGGGTAAATAGTGTACTATCAAACGAGTTAGACTGATATTAATCACCTCGTTGAGGATTGAGGGTAGGGTTGGCACCATCTTGGCCATCATCTTCTATCATACAATTGACACTTAGCACATTACCAGTACCACTAGTCCTAGTAGTAACTGTATGTATGATGGGATCTTACCAAAAGCATCACTATCAACGCTTTTACTCCCAAATGTCCAAATATCGAGAGCTTTGTATGTACAGATATGATACATTTGTGTACATAATGATGTGTGTGTGTATGTGCTTTGTATCTATGATTTATAGAAGTTACCTATTCGCAAATCGGTGCTAGACTGGACGAAATTTCATATCTTCTACTAGTGGTGAATATAAAAATAAGTTAACGCCCGAACAGATGTGTGTGTGTGTATGTGGTTATATTTGTGTATGCCAGTCTTAAAGTGAAGATAAGATGATGATGGTGATGGTGATGATACTCCGCTAGTTGACACTGATAAATTCCTGTCTTACCGGGTTCAAACTACAAATTAGTAGCTGACCTTTAACAAATAGTTTACCATTATCATTCTTATCGTTACTAATTAGTTGAAGGTGTACAGCACACATGTTGTATATTTGGGGAATGTCAACAGTTTATGCTCGAACATCAAGTATTCAATGGTGTTCTAGTTTTGGTGATGAATTGTAACTGTGTTTGATAAGATATCGCTGATTCTCATTAGGTTGGTTTGTTCTTTTTTGTACGAGATGATAAGGGTCTAGCATGTGTGCAGTTCGAAATTGCCATTAAAGTGTATGATTTGATGGTGAGTAAAATAACTTGATTTTGGAACAATTATTTGCTTTCGAAGTACACATTTTCAGACCACTATATAAATTTTTTTTGGGATCTAAGCGCTCCATAATTCGAATAAGCGATATTGCTGTTCAACGAAATGGTGATCTTGTCCCCTCAGCTAACAGCCATATTAACATAAATCAGGACAGATTGCTTAAGAGTACCATGTGGATTTGTTCACATATTATTGACTCGATGCAAACTGGGAGTATCAACGGAAACCAGTTAGAAGGTGTCTACTCTATAACTGAGATGCCGTAAAACACAGGTGATTATCCCACTCCGAGTAATACAAATAGAACTACCTGTCAGATCAACACGTGTCTTGGATTGTGTCAGGATGATTGCCACAATGCATCATACAATCCACTTTTATGATGACTGTAGTGAATGCTTAAAGTTGGCAAATTGAAAGAATTACACATGTGACTTCACAACGAAACACATCACTCCAGTATCGACAAATAGAACTGCGGTGATCATCATCCGCACAACCAATGTGCTACAACCGAACCGCAACACATGGACTGACAGTGATTTGACTCAAATGACTCAATCATAGGGCAGCCACTGTTTTGAATGTCTGTCTGACTAGCGTTATCGAATGCTTCAAAACAAACGAAGAAGCATTCTTAGTTTACCAACTTTGAAATTAATAACTTTTTAGTGTGATCCCAGCTCGCCACTGGATTTAAAGATGCCTTTTATTTTGGGAAAATTGGGTGGAATTTCTGGACATACGTTGATAAGTGTTATGGTTAATGATAATATACGTTTTGGTGTTTCAGCTTAATTCTAGTTTTCATTCATTAGACAACCTGAAATTCACATTGTCTATCCTGATCGTTGAGAAATGACAACTCACAACCAGGTGTGAGTACTGATTCATGTGGAATACATATGAGCTACAAGAAGTTCATAGGATAAGTAAATCGTCCATCCTTATGTATCTTTGAATCTATGTTGAATAGTTTAGAAAGTTTTGAAAAGTCAACAATACTAAGACTGTGAATGAGAAAAGCGAACGGCAGATGATCAGATCAGTAATCTCGTTACAGTCGATCAAGCATACTGCAAACGCAGTACAACCTACAGTCAGTAGCGGCTGACTAATATCAACAGTGGGTCATCGAGTGTAGCTTAAATCCACAGCGTTGGTTTGTTGATCGAACTATCTAGAAACCCAACTTGGTGTCTTGAAGTGTTGTATTAAGGGTGCAGCTGAATTCTTCTAAGAATAACGTTGTTACGACTTACTCTGGCAAATGTGTTCCAGATTTTGTAGGGACAAATGTTGAATAACTGCACTGTGTATGTCAAACTGCTTATTCGATGCCGTGATATAAACAAGTCTCCCTTGAGCTAACTGTCTGCAGTAAATGAAAAGAAATAGTTTAACGGATATCAAGGTTGATGAAGTCTTCTATATGTTAAGAATAAGTTATCCCTAATATTTTGAGAGTTCACTGTGAACTGTTCCAGTTTGCGCAACAACGAACGAAGCACTATAGCTCGTTTTTGACCAGTCGTTGTATCTGATAAAAGAAACAGTGTTCTTCGTGAGTTAGGGCCAGTAAACTTGGATGTTGAATTGAGGGTAGGAACGAGCCAGCGAGGTGAACATAGTTGAAAACACTCCATGTGAAATGATTTCACAGATCTAATGAGTAACCCGGTCATGTTATGCACAATTGAGAGATAGGTTTAGGTCGTTTGAATCAATCGTTCCGAGGTCCATTTCAGCGGTAGTGGTAACTAGTTTTCTTCTGTCTAAAAAGACAGTATGGTCTGCATAACGTTTGGAAAGGGTGTCAGTCTTCTGTAGCCTAGCCGTGTAAAACGTTTGTATTGTTCCGCAGTTTGTGTTCCGCCACTCACTGTAAGTCAAATATGAATATTATCAATATACACTGGTCACCCTGAACTGACATGCTGTCGGATTTAATGTAACGTTAATCATACAGCATCCATCAGAAACCGCGCTGCTGACTTTTATATTGGGGTGACGATCTTGTATCGGATCGGTGACGCACCGGAGTAAAGGGTTTTATACCACAGCTACAACGACTAGCACACAGTGCTAAATGGTTTATGAGGCTGATGGCCTTAGAAAAATCTAGAAAGATGACATCAATCTGTTTTCTTTCATCAATCTATTTTGTTCGTTCTTTCTGAACAGCAATATCCCTTTCGAAATCCTTACTAATTATCAGGGAACTATAGAAACCAAAGTAAATTCTGTTGTAAATTGTTACCATTTCGAATTGTCACATTCTCATTCGTTCGAGTGAATGCACTGTGCCAGTTTGGGTTTCCAATTTACACTAACCACGATTACAGGGTCTCAACATTGAATCAATATGAATGACAATTAATCAGTGGCTCATATTATCTTCCGAACTTGCGTTTTAAATCTACTGGTATTTAGAGGTGCATACACGTATATTCAGCTGACA
Source organism: Paragonimus heterotremus (assembly GCA_013368495.1). Classification (NCBI taxonomy): domain Eukaryota; kingdom Metazoa; phylum Platyhelminthes; class Trematoda; order Plagiorchiida; family Troglotrematidae; genus Paragonimus; species Paragonimus heterotremus. Next base: position 152,501 of record LUCH01000659.1, on the reverse strand, counting down.
CTTATTGTCACTCCTAATAGGAATACGTATCAACCTTATTCAACTTGACTCGAATGTTGACGAGTGTTTATGGTTTCCAGCGTCTATTCTCTTACATCCCTGATGATTTGTTGAGTATGCTAACGAGCTACATGAATGACAGACCAAGGACACAAGCTTATGCTGACTGAAGACTTGTTGTGTGTAGCAAACTTAATTGTCTTTGGATTATCGTAGTTAATAACTGCAATTTCTTTGAAGTACCTATTGAACGCAGAACAGTCATTTGAGATGCCTTTAGAGCAGTCACGTGACAGCATCATCCCCTTTAACAAAACAACAGACAAAGTAAACACTTATACTATGATGCTCGGTGTCAAGCAACCATTTCACCGATATCAGTTTCGATATCGTTCGGGAATGCCTCATGTAGAGATGGACAGAACAAGAATTGTACCAGTCAATTAAATATGACAATCTGAAGATCTCATCCATTCGAATTTTTGTGAACAACCTGACAACTTGGCTGTTTGCTTTGATTTATCATCTTCCAGTGGGCAGAACGGACGTTATTTAACTTGGCCTGTTTGAAGTTACAGCTACCATAGCATTTGTTGAAAAGTGTAATGGAGATGCCGTTGCTGGTTGTTTCCTTTGAAACGTGATTAACACACTGTACACACTCACGTTTGTTTTTGGGATCTTGGAATAGGGCTAACTGAATAAAGATGTGCGTACCGTAGACACTTTTAACGTGGGGCTTGAAATTTTTGTTTACTCGGACACCAGTTATGTAAGTATAGATTACATCTGGAATAGGTATGATTACTGTTGGCTGGGCGTAGACATGGGTGTTTTTGTAGTCCGAATAGATGTAACCATAAGTGAACGAAATCCAACTTTGTTCACTCGTCCACTAGTATGATTTATTCAGCTAATCTCGGATAAGGTGTGTACTTGTGTGTGTATATGTGAAGCTACAAGTTGTACTGAGCTATCTGGAGATGGTGATATTTGTGTACCGGTCTACTTTGACTTCATTCAAAGTAGTAGGCTAATTCGGATGCCGAGAACCCCACCTGTCAAGTCCACTTGACAAGATCAAGCAGAGATGAAACTGATCCTGGATTGCCTGTTAGGTCTAAAGTTGAGTAACGGGAGATAATAGGTTCAATCAACTCTCATGTACATAGACCTGTAGCCGGTGTAGACGAGCAAATCGGATGGACGTTTTTACTCACTGAAACGTGGCGAGTCACATCAGTCAATCAAGTTGATTTCATCTGAACTGATGTTCACGGAACCGAACGGATTAGAGATTTGGCCCGTGACTTGAAGACTGCAAGGTCGACTATTTTATCTGTTAGATGAATGAAAACGACGACAAAATTGGTTGTGCAATTACTTGTCGGCTTGATCATGAATACCCTAATACACGCGTTCATCTTTTTTATTGGTTTATTAAAGATAACCATGTAACTTCGAGGTACTTCTTCGGTAATAAGTCAGCCCTTTAGCAAACGTGTACACATTTCATACAGTAAGTTGAACGCAACCAAAAACGCTCGATCGTATGACTTACCGAATTTACAAGGCAGTTTACAAAGAATAATTTTTCAGGTAGACAAACCCCGACCAAGAACCACTTTTAAGAGATACGATTTGTTTTTACACTAAGCACTTGTCAAGATCATACATGAGTCACTTCTATAGGATTGTGCTGAACACGGTTCTCCCCAGAAAGAGAGAACACATCACACGTGTCAGACCAAACTGAATCATAGTTTATACACTGATAGGAGGGTGGATCACCAGAGTACACAATACCGTCAAATATCACTCTAAGATTCCAACGTTTGACCTACAGTTGGCGTATAAACCTAGTCTGAAATTTGTTTGGCTGATCTAATGGAAGGATCATGGGTTTAACCCTAAATTGACTGTTACTTGCATCGAACTGTCTGTAGATAATTTTGTTTCTCTGGGAGTGTGATCTTTTAAAACACCGAGTTTCCTTTATCAAGCTAGAGGTGCGAGCATTCTATGTAGTCAAATCAGTCGATTACAAAAGATATTCAGTTATATAAATCAAACGTCTGTTGACAAAACAGTGAAACGAACGAACTTCACATGGGTATGTATCAGATTCGGGCAAACGATTTCGGCTTCACGGCAACAAGACCGACTACATTAGCATCCTCTCTACCAACGAAGAGTCGGTATGCAACGGTTGGTTAACAACTCTTCAGAAACCGTCACCTTAGGGTTGTTATTGAATGCTGTTGTTGTGACCGAAAAAGGCGCTTGTCCTGGGAAGTCTTTTATTGCACAAAATACATTACAGGTTATGTGAAGATGTGGAACAATGAACGCGAACACTATTTCGCATGACTGACGTGTGTCCGCACCCATTGACAGCAGTATATTGTCAATATCTTTAGTGACATGTCACACGTAGTGTATATACGTGCTTTCAATAGTCGTTTCTGGTCCCTAGACTTCATGACTTAGAGACCTGCTCCTTAATTCCCGCTCATACGGTCTGAGCTATACTACTCACAAGCGAAAGCGCATTGTATACAGAACTATGACCATAACTCTGATCTTTCTTCATTAGGTGATGGCAGTGTGGGCATCATTACAAGCTGTAAGTGAGTGTTATTTCCAAAGCACCCGTAGTACAATGATATACTAAAAGCAGTCTTCTTAAGACTCTACTATTAGTCAACACAATATACTTGTACTGACTATCCCTACAAAGTAAAGTTCGCTTTTCACTTTGTCGCAATTGTATCACTCGTATTGTGCGAGAATGAGATGTTCCCACCTCAATTAGACTCGCCTTAACCCAAAGAACGTTTTCACTTTTTGGGGAAGGGGTATATTGCCGCGATATGGTATCATAATGCTGTTTCAGTATGTCCATCGGAGATTACAATGGAACAGATAAACAACTGGTCAGCAATCTTTTGTGCTCAACCACCAGTCAGTAAGAAGATGGCACAAATTCAGTTGAACTGATCCGTGTCCATTTGTTTGACCGACTAATAGTATCCATCACAGTACCTTGATTATTACACAGACACTATTGGTGCTAGTAATTCGAGACGGAATAGAGCTACAGTTTGTTTGAAATAATTACTTTGTTGAACTGTTTATATAATTCCCTGCAGAAAATTCTGTGACTTTTGGCCTACTAGTCCAAATTATGCTTCAGGCGAACAGAAATCGGTATCCGATTGCTTTTTACAGCAAGTAATTTTTTAAAGTTCGATCGTTTACTTTGAAACCAAAGATACGTCGCTATTAATTGGTCTATTGCAGACTAAAGAATCAGGTTACCATCGATGTTTTATAGTCTTATCGAAATGAGGTGAGTCAAATAAAATACGTCGAGCAAATCATGTGCTATTCTAGTTTCGAAAAATCGTAACATCTTGTTGCAACTTTACTGTTCCGATACCAGTTCTCTGTCTCTGTATACAGTGTTCTAATAACTATCATCAAACTATGCATAACCCATTGATAGTCGGACGCTTAAAGCAATCTGTGTGTTCATGTGACTGCCATGGATAACCCGCCTGACTGATCGTGGGTCGTGGAGGTTGTACGTGAGAATAGTGTATGTGGAAATAGAGGGAGAAAATCTCTTCTCAAAAGACAAACATGTCCCACAATGATACTTCCACCAGGAAGATTGTTTGACGTTTTATGAGAGTGAATCAGACACAGTTCCCCCTGGATAGGTCTTTAAAAATTACATTCAACGTACGTAAAAGGTAGTTGTCTTGTTTAAGGAAAATATCAACAGCCGCGAGTCAGGGTCACGTGAGTAACGTTAGGCTTAAAGTATCAACAGTTATGCGCTAGTTCTAGGAACTGACTTAGAAATGCACTTGACGTATTTGCAAGGTACACTACGATCTGCTGGAATCAGTTGATGATAATCGGATACTAATATTCATAACTGGTGCTGACAGTTCAAGAATGTGCATAGTTAGCAGTCTAGTTCATACCAATGGGACGGATTACAGCAGCATAACAGCAAGCAATCAAAATTCCTCATCTTCAGTTACGTGAACGTAGGTTGAGTGAGTGTCACCGCTTCACCTCGTCAAAAACAGAACTATATAAAATCATTGGTCATAAAGGCTTATACGTGATACCCGAAATGGACAGCTAGGTTGATCGCCGAGACAAGACTTGTTTCATCATGTGCTTCTCTGTGTGTGAACAGACATTGGGGTCTAGCTCGGGACGAGCACGGTTAGCTGGTATACAAGTGAGAGCACGTAGGCTGACCAGCAGTCAGTGTCTCATCGATCCACTGCTCACAGTCACGCAGAACCGCTCCACTGTTAATCCGGTCTTAATTGTTCACTTTGTTAGGCAGCTTCAACAAGACCAGACAGAAATAATCTAGCTGGTTTTGTGGTCGATCATCAGTTTAGAATGAGTGAATATAGATCAAGAAACGAGGAAGTTTGGGCCAAGCACCTTATAAATAACAGTAATCGAATAAACATTCCCGAAGGAGCACCATTAACATGGCGAAATAAGTTATTGTGTGGCATTTCAGGTAGAAAATAAAGTCTGTTTCTAACTGCTAAAGACGACTTGTTTATTCCAGAAGGTTGTACGTTAATAGTGTAAGAGAATGACAGAACTATATAAATCTTCAACACATTAACAATATTGCGCAATGAAATAATCACTCTGGTGAATAGCGAATAGACAGCTTATATATTAATTTCATAGGTCATTTGTGAGAGTATCGTCTCCACGCGACTCGAGTCAGAGACAAGAAAGTAGTAGCCGAGTGATACCGGCAAAGTCTAGTTCAAAGCGAGGATCTAAAGTGGCTGGTAATCGGCTGTCTATCGCCTTGTGCACAGTCGTTCAACTGTAGGCTTGACCAAGCAAAAACCGCCCTCGTTATACAAGTTAACTACATTCTGTGCGGCTTCGTGCGATCACTGATGGAATGTGCTAAGATAAACGAAACCACACAAGTAGTTTTCACACCTGGAGAATTGTAGTTCACGTCTCAAAGTAAGAACTTGTGCTAGAAGTAAAAATGGCAATTAAAAACATCATGCATTAGATTTCTGGTAGTTTGGGTGAATTTGTAAAATTCTCTCAACCTGGTCCTGATGCTTAGTGTTTGATAACGAGGCGAATTGCCAAGTTCAACCTAGGTACGGAGGTCATAAAACGGACACGCTTCTTCTTTTTTACGTTGATAAGTATTTGCACACGTTTGTATATGCACAATTATGTATTGGTAACCACGGATTTTATGATCGACATATGTGAGCAAGGGAGCTAAGATACAACCAACAGCCCAGATACAGAAACAGCACATTCACCAGCATCCCTCGTCATGAGAGCTGTTGAAACCAGACGTGTAGGTCTTCTTGTTTGGTCAAGACGTTATGGATGTTTTGGTTAGTCATAAATGTATCTAATCTGCTGCTATCGTGGTGAATCTAAAAGTGAATAAGCTTCATTCGGGCGCATATTGACATTCACCTGTTGACCGTGTTGTTTCGAGGCGTGCCTAAGTGTATACATGTGTGTGTATATGTGTTTACTTATCTGAACAAAACGGCATTGTTTACCCTGAATCAAATTGTGAGTCTGTATGGCATAGTGATGAGAAGATCATTTATTCTTAGGACACTTTTATGGCTCTGTTAGGTCGATCGTTTCGGATGTGTATGATATGTTCTCATTAACGCGTCTCATGTAGTCTCTTCTTCTTTCAAACACACACACACACACACTATGCGTAATCGCACACACACACACACTGTTGAATTTAATATGCACTGGAATTTCTGCTTCAACTGTCCCATCCCCTCCTACTTTGGTGTAGTCAGCCGAATACGATCCACGACAGGGTAGCATGATCCATCATCAGCTCATCACCCTACTTCAAGCACCGACAAAGAAAAGTATAGTGTCCACTGTATTTCAAATACATGACTGAACTTGCACATCTCAGATGAGAAAAATGGGAACCAATCTATGTTCTGGTTAAAACGACTACATCCTGTTTGCTATTTGAATGGAAATGTAGGGGAGTAGACAGTGGCAGGGACCAACATTTCATGTTGGCCCATCAATGCCGACTGAAAGAAGACAAGGAAAGTTACTTTTTGACCTCTGAAAAACATAAGGGAACAGGAAGAAAACGCAAGGGGGAAGTGAAAATCGACCAAAATTCAATTGTTATATTTAAGTATAGTGGGCTTCCTTAACAAGAACAACCAGATAGGCAACTAAGCCTATTTTTCTCTTCGTATGGTTAACAGAATCCCTAACATGTATTTTGATTTGGGTACCACACAGAGTTAGTCATACCTTACACGGTTCACGTAATCATTTAGTTGGCTATATGCTTCTGTTCTATGCATACCAAAAGCTATATTTAAATATTATGACTTGCAGGTCAGGAGGAGATCTTCGGGTGGTAGGGAACCGCCTATCTTCAACGCATGGCATTAATTACTGATGAATTGTAGTGGATTTTTGGTTTTCATGTAGATTGAACACCAACCACAATTGATCGGAGCTGTCGCACTCCCAAAGACTCTCTAGTAGGCCCATTTTGAAAAGAAGCACAGACTTGAGTTTCGATCTCATTGGAACTCTTCAGTAGTGCATATATTTGCCACTGTCGGGACTAGAACTCCGGCCACGCTTTCATGAAGCACTCCTGTTTACTACTGCGCCATTGACCTCACATTAGGCACGCCCGAATTGTCATATGTGAACATTCAACCACTTTCGCTTGTGAGTAATGATCAGATTGCTCGATCACCTCGAGAGGATACACTGTTACTGTCCTTCTAACTCCAATCGATGACTCCTCGTCTAGAACTTCTCTCCAATTTGAAATCACATAAATCATAACATTAATACCTGATTGGGAACGGATTACTTCCTGATTCAGCTAACGGACCAAACGTTCGTCAGCGTAACTGTTTTTAATACTTTAAAGGTTAGTGTTTCCACAATACAAGAAAGAAAGACATTGGTTAGTTCTAATTAGGAATCGCATCAAGCGCCAGGACACTTCGGTCTCGTTCACACTATTTTTTTTAATGGCAGTCCAACTTTAAGTGGTATAAGTAAGATTTACAGGTCATTAGAAGTGCTCTGCACAGTTCGCGAATTACGGTGCCGTCAGCCATAACTCAGTGGCTATTCCGTATCGGGAGTGGTTGTTTTCAGGATAATCGCTTATGAGAATTAGCCCGGGGGTAAAATACTCCTGGTCACGTAACCAGATACAAATTGACAGTAGAGCCTCACTATTTTTCAACTGTTTCTTGGTCCTAGGTTAAACTTCTAAGGGGAGTCACTGCCGTTGACAAAGTTATTGGGTTTAACCGGGCAACCTGGTCGTCCTGCTCTTCGAACATATAGAATGACGCGCTTGTTTTCTGCCGGACCATTACAAGATGTTCAGCATGACTAAACGAGTACAGGTACATGGAGTAGGATTCTAAAATTGAACACCACCCACACTTGATTGTAGTCTTTGCATTCAGATAAGTCTTTCGGCTGACCCACTTCAAAAAGAAGCACTAAACTCGAGTTTCGTTTTTATTAGAGCTCATCAGCAGTGCATATCCTTGTCCGGATCGGAGTTTGCACTCTGGTCCTCGTGCTTGTGAGACCAGCGTGTTAACCACAACGCCAGCAACCTCACAATAGGCATGACCGAATAATCACATCCAAACGCCCAACCATAACCTTGTATGATCAAGTGTGAGTAGTGTTCAATTTTGCAGTAACCTAAATCCCTGTACCTTGATCAATGAAATAGGATTCTTAATTATAAGAGCCTCTTTTGCATATAGTGTATCAGTACACAGACTAGTTGTAAATGAACTGTGGGCGAACTGCTCCCTATCGCCCGAACACTCTTACTGAGCACACCCTTTTGGCAAAGGTATTTTTACTTGCCTCATGTGTGTCTCAGTTGCTGAGAAAATCCTACTGATGTCACGCAAATCTTGTGTACGAAAATCATCGGTTACGTTCTTCATTTGATCCACGAGAACTCATAACAGTTTGTGCAACAGTGAACCATTAGTGTGGAGTCTACCTTTCTGGTCACAAGATTGCCGGGTACTGTGTAGGCTGTCATATCTCGGTACGTGTCCAAATTTTTCGCGTAAAACTTTTCCCCGATGCGCATTTTCACAATGGCTGTCCAATATGACCTAGTTTATATTTTTCAAACAAATTTGGTAGAATCGGAACGATATTCGACCTAATAATCTTTCTTTACTCCGCGGAAGCGCCCACCTATTTATTCAGTCAACGACGAGCTAAGAGCACCATTTGTGCTGAGACGAATTAAAACTTGGTATGGAATACTACACAGTTAGTTACGAGGGCCGCTTGTTGACACTGACTACTTCTACAAGATTCAAACGGATAAAAGCTACGAATTTGAACACGATAGTCTTCAATTCAAATTCCTGTCTTGCTATAATCACTCGAACTCCTTGGAGTAGGACATAATCAGCTAGTGTGCTGTGATGGTTTGAGAGATTGTATCATGAAGTACCTGGGTTACAACACTTTTTAAGTTCGTATGGGTGTTGATATCGTAGTCCTATCCCGAGTGGTAGACTGTTCGCAGGCAACATAACGTTTGTGTTAACCTTACTTCTCAATGTGGGCATGATACAAGTGACTTAACATTTTTTCCCTCCACATTGAATAGACTGTATGTTGACCAAACACAGTGTTAGTGGAAAACAGTCTATTGAATCGGATATCAATCATCTACACTTCTAGTCTTGGTTTCTGGGTTGCCCTGGTGATGTTTGATAGATTTGAACACCAATTCATTTGCTGCCTTTCCAGTGTGTATACTACGGTTGGGGGCAGTTATGAGGCACACTACTTTGTACCTACAGGGACGTCTCCACTTGAACATCAACACACACACTAATACATAATATCAAATATTACAAGGGGAAACCTACTGAAATCTAACAAATAGAAAGCGTATGCAATTCCAGGCAAATGTATGCATGCGTCTATCCAGCTGCCAACAAACACGTAGTGTAATGGTTTAAAGCACACTTTCGGAACGAAAACAATAGTCCATATATCATACCATCACGAATCCGGTGGTCTGCCATTATTTACACTCGTATTCGTGGCCCACAGTGCGTAAAGGTCAAGTCAGATAGACAGTCTATGATATCCAGCTCGTTATCATACAGGGGTAAATTGTGCACCCTGGACCAAAGCACACAAGTACAAACAAACCAGCACACACACAAACATGAACATGTTGATATTCTCGGTCCAGTGCTGGGCAACGAAGGTCGAGTTGTTTAGGTTGTTCAATGTGTGTACTTCACTCAGTAACTGACAATTGATTTACTTTCATTTTTCCCGTCTTATCCCGTTTCCCCTCTTTGTTGTTTTGTCGATACCTTCCCTACCACAAACAGAGAGAGAGCGTATAGTAGCTATAGTGACGTGTCTGGGTGTGTTTGGCGCCCCTGTAGGCAACAAAACAGATCTTAACGTTTACTTTTTGTATAAGGGCACCTCATCCGAACCGAAATCATTTAGCTTTGTGTGTATTTATCCTGAGTAATCGAAAGCAAAAATTAATGGTTTCTAATCAAAATTGTACGTTTCCCATTCACGTTATTCACTACAGTTTCGTCCCGATTTATATTTTACTACTAATAGGAATGGTTTACATTAAAGATTTCGGGAATACCTGCAAACTTTGAACCAATAAACCATTTCGAATGGGAAAGGTAACTGCAGCGACAGCACGAGCGGCAATGTGAAATCGGTGTAGAGGGCTTCGGCTCTTGGTCACAAATCAACCACAAACAGGTTGATGCGATGGCGCCTAGGACGACTGGCAATTACATTTTCTTCCAGGGTAAGAATGTTTACACCAACGTTTCCAGCCACAATTAAGGAAGACAGGCGATCCAAAGGTTTAGGCATTAGGCCGACAGAGTTTTCATAAATTTAGTGTGCCAGCTCACTTTGCTAATAGATGAGAAAGTAGGGGTTTTTGCAAATTTACATGTGTGATTAGAGTCCAATTAAGTTGACTGCAAGGTCCCAACACAATTGTGATCATTGTGTAGGAGGACATTACTTGTGGATAGTAATGATACAACTGATGTGGTGCACTACAAATGGCGACCGGTCGAATCATGCGGTGATCCAAAGGTTGCTCCAGATCATGATGGGAAGAGTATGAGTGTTACCATTGGGAACGGTAAGTTGGCTATCAGATTTGATCTAGGTGTAACAGTGTGTGCGGGTAATATTGTACACAACCCGTGTAACCGTTTGGACAGATCAGCAGAGCACAATTTATGTATGGTCATCTGGGTCGTTGTTTTTATTTTTACCTCGGTGTATATGTGTGTGTTCAGATCTGTGATCAGCTCTTTATTACCGTTAAAATTGATTTACAAAAGCACGTTTTCGTAACTATATGATTCCTCATTTCAGAGTGTTCAGTCGGGAGAACAGTGTCAGACAGACGTCGTCACATTATTATACTTAGTTTCCAAACAATGGCATGAACCACGAGCAACTACAACTTTTCCTATGGACTGGTAACTAGACCTGAAAACCCTCTTGTCACTTGAGGAAAGTTTGCTGTAACCTCTAACTACGGTTACGCTTTTGTTTCGTAGATTTTGTTTGTACTGTGGTTTGAAGTGACATTCTGACTTCAGTTTCAATCTGGAGTCCGACCTGTAGCTACTGATCAGGTGCACTTTTATCTAGACTCCAGTGTATGGGGGATATAATATTTTGGGAGGAAGCGTGACCACCTGGGAGAAATTTTAAAATGTTTGTGGTATGATAGGGTATTGCCAAATTTACCTGCAAACTCTATCTAACCTAGTGGTTTATTGTTCAGATCGTCCGTACAACTATGCGGCGTGTGGTTCAATTAATTCGGTTACAAAAGTCTAGTGAGGACGACAACCTGGGGGTCATTTTCTGTCACTTATGAAGATTCACACAAAGTTATCCCTGAGGACAAATTACTGAATCACTACATCCACTACTGAGTGTGAAGGTGTGTCTGAACTGTAGACAGCAAAAGATCTGAGAGGTCAGATCACTTTGGCTGTCAGCATTACTTGTAATTGTTCAGTTTACATTAACGGTTATCACATAAGTGGTAGGGCAGTTGCATTTAACATTTGGGTGGCTGTCACAATGGCCTCACAGACCGTTTACTGATAAGAGATTCTGTACACTGCTTACCCGATCAGAGTACTCACGATGGCTATATTAATGGTATGCTGATTGTTAGACAACTAGTGCGTCAGTGGAGGCGATCACACGGTCGTATTTTGCCGTGACTACTCTACGGGGGGTAGATTGCTTGTGCATGATGTGTGTGTGTGTGCCAATACAAGTATGTTTATTCATTCAAGGGCTCATATAACCCCGACGAAGTGTGAATCGATGTTCTACTTCCAAGATCAAGATGCTGTATGTATTCTACTAGCACGTTTGCGTATGCATGTATGCCGACTGAATGATGGTTCAGTTCACGCTGGGCTGGAGTGACCACTACTATAAAGACGACGAGGACGACAGCAGCGACGACCACTATCGTTATACGCGTGGGAACTCTAACCGACTCACAATAGACTGAGTCCGAGTACATAGCAGAGCAGAACGCATATCATGAGATGCATTTATCTTTTATTCTGACAGGTCCTCAGTCAATTTGCACATACTGTGTGTGTACACACACCCGAACCGTCACGTGAAAGCACCTCAACAAACCATCTAATGATAAGTTGAGGCATGTGACGATAAGCAAGGTAGCCATGTATGGAACAGTAAGGCAAAGCTGAAGCTAGCTACGTAGTCCGCCAAAAACGGTTGAAGTTTTACATCTTAATGATACATTGCTACATTAATGCGTCTGTCAGTGATCTAGCTATTAAGTGGAAACATGTACTCTGGTGTAATATTGTCTTCTAAGCTTGTTACATGTTCGACTGACGTCTACAGAGAACCCCGTCGATTTATGAATTATGCAGGCCCTTAACTATCCGTCATCCATGGGTTTGCTGGGCTGTCTTTATAAGAATCGAAATACCTCTCTATCTGATCAACTAAATCCAGAGCTTGGCATACTACTCAGAATGAGGGACTTCGAACAGCCCCAGAAATCGTATACAAATTGAAACCTCCCACTCAATTAATAAGGAGGACATCTCTTAGTGGTTGCATTAAGTAGTTCTTATTCACGTGACAAAAGGCCGAATTTATGGATGTACATCAGTATTAAAGAAATCACAGTTTGTCATTGGCTGATCGTATTGGCACATACGAAGTCACAAACTGTAAGTGAATTGGTGTAATAGAGAATAAACAAGTTAATTAATAATGGGAGGCGTAACATGTAGAATGTTCATCCAATCCTGATGTAGTATCTTTAGCGCGACGTTAGAATTAACCCCCAAGTTGGATTTTTTTTATTGTGTCGGGGTTTGGATAAGCGGCGAATCGAGTAAATTTTCGCCACACTTAGGTTATTGGAATTTACTAGGTTCAGCCTTACGGTTTGCAGGACATTACAGAGATAGTGGTGACAGCCGAACGCATAGGATGGTCCTCTTCTTTTGGCTCATATGGGAAACTGAAGAAATGTTGCTCGTTCGTTCTCGTCTTCAACGGAATATGCTAGAAATTCATGCGACATTCACTCGTATATTCAGTCTGTCTTCTGCATTCGAGATACTCACAAGTCTCATAATATGGTGGCTTCCGAATCACACAGAGTAAGAACTACAAGAAGAACAGGCAGATTTCTAACGTGGTTCATGGGCGTACTGACTACATGTTCACTTTGCGAAAGACACTGGAGCACCGGCTCTTTATTTTTAATTCAACATTAATGAGAAGTTGTTTTTAACTTGAGGACTACTTTCAATTAGGTTTCCGTACCTACTCCTTATCATTGTCTCAATCACTCAAAATGTCCTAGTAAAACACGCTACTCTGTCATAATAATTGTGTTATCTGTGTATACAGAATGATTATTTATGGGATGTTATCTCGAGTTCCTGTCAATTCAAGTGATGTTCTATTGGGATGGCAGATTTTACCATCCCTATTCAACTACATGATGAGTGCTAGTACATAAGAATCACTGGAAGATTTTGCGGATTACAGAGTGAAACTTTTGTCAGGTGGTAAATTCCCCGATATTAAATAAATGGACGACACTGCTTCACCTGGTTCTTTTGCAAACAATCATCAAACATTGTAGAATCGTTTGAATAGCATGACCAGTTTACATAATGTGCACTTTGTACCATCCGTTTGTGTAGTACCAAGACAAGATTGGATTAGATCTAGTGGTGAGTGTAGACTGCTTGAAATCTTTGGTAACTTCATCGATCTGAAACGTACCACCGCATCAGTTTGTAATGTTATCGAAGTGGCGTCTGTTTAGATAACAAAAACACATGATGACTTCACAATGTCTTAACACTTGCGGGTTCGCAGAGAATTTCGATTAAAGAGAACCTAAAGAAAGCATTGGTTTTTACTCTAGCTCTACAGATCGGCCACTTGGCGTATTTGAATAGAGGATATATATATATATAAACTCTTGGAATTCGCCCATCGTTGTCTTCACTCGTTAGTTTGTATAGGACGGGTAGATTGTAAGATCAAGGCTAGAGTCTGTTGAGTATCATATGGGGGATCTTCAAGACAGAACCCGATAACCGAGGTTTAATCTCATACTCTGTATGCCAGCAAACCGCCAATTGCGCCGTGTGTTTTTCTGTGTGGCGTGGTCACGTTCTTTGACAGTAGTGACAGCCATCCTGATCAAGGTTGGTAGGTGCCAACTGAAATGCTCGGAGTTGTACAACAATCCACAACGCTGGTTGGATCATTCTCGGACAAGACAGAGTGCTGTGGTCAGTGGCGAATCTTCATCCATTAAGCTGTTGACTCTCCCGTTGCACCATGAATTTTCATTACTTTTGTTGGCCATTTATATACTTCATACATCTCTGTTTATTTATTTGTTGCCTTGTGGACTACTTTAAGGACCAATAACACCCAGGGACATTGTATCCGCTGCGCAGCTCAAAACCAGGTGTTATATACGTAGAACGGGATAGACCAGTTCACAAGCTGACAGAGTAGGAAGAGTATTCTGTAATATGAACAGTTCATTCAGCATCTGACACCGTGCTACTCATTCGGACACTCATTTACGAGATGGGAATTGGTCTACGTCACTCAAAAACGATCGAACATTGCTGTCACTTCATTTAATCATCAGTCCGTCATCCAAATATTTGAAGGCTTACCGGATGAGAACAAGCCACATTGTGCAGAATGCAAGTAAACCTTTAATGTAATGCAGCCTGTCGTTTTGGTTACCGCTAACTGGGTCTTAGGTAAGTAATTGGAGCTGCTTCACGGAGTATCCGTGTTACAGTATGCATAAGAAATCTGGCAAATTTACATCATATGCCATGAGACAAACTTTGAGTGTCTAAGCAGTCTGGTAAGAAAAACGTGCTAGTGAGATGGAAGCAGTATTCACAGACAATCTATCGGTTCGCTTTAAAACAACCTGAACTACTAATAAAATGTGGGTGTGAGTAAGACGAGGGCAAGCCGATGGTTTTCACAGGTAGACCCAGCGGTACTCCATAGGAGGTAAGGTGATTTCCTCCAGAAGACAAGGAGCTTCCCAAAGGTCACAATTCAACGGGTCCACACGGACCCTTTCAATTTATTTCAGGGGTGGGAAGTATATCTTAACCGGGATGCAGTCGGTTCGGTGTTATGAAACAAAGAAATCATCCAGGTCTACCTATACTCGCCACTCTATTTTCCATAAGAACCTTTACTGTGTAAGGAACGGCCCTTGAGGAGTCGGTTTGAGTCCGGTCGTTCTGAAATTAATAGTTATTGTGGATTATCCACCAGGTATTCCAAACACACCGAGGAGACAAATTTAGAGAAATTATATCCAGTCCTTCCCAGACAGAAATTACACTGAACAAGTCCCCATGCACTGTCAGATCTTTGAACACCTCTTCACTTACAAGCTGTCTTCATTAATTGTTTCTGAAATTTCAATAGAATCTGATGGAGTTAAAATAGCAGTTTATCAAGATTGTCTTACTCGGTAGATTGTTCCTGGAACTTACATCCACGTCTTCAGAGTATTTTGTTACCATTACCCAGGCAGAACTTGCAAGTAGACCAATTATAGTTGCTATTCAGCAGTGATAACGTTGCTTGACATGATTGCTCAACCTCTACTTATCTGTTCAACTTTATCGTGGACGACATTCGGGACAGCGCTCCGGTCTAATTCTGGTTCACTGTAGCAAACCTACATCCAGTGGTAGACTTTGCTATTTGCCACAATATAAAAAATTTACACAGGTAGCACAAATCAGTCCTGATTAAACAGAGACGCCGATTCGTATTTTGAGACTGTACTTTACTCGGCAAAGTGGAATGTATCACTTCAACATTGTCAAGGCACCATGTATGCCTTTGAAGCAATTAAAAATTCACTTGCTTGAATCAGTTCAGACTATTTTTATCTAGGGATCGACTAACGCTAGGATAACACCTATTGGTCCCTACCATTTGCAATACGGGGGTGACATCAGTCCAATGAGAAGCCTGATATATTTACCTGAAAGTGCTCAGTCGTTCTACAGAACGATGATGTTTAGCCCGTCTGTGTTAATGCTATTTTCGGTCACTTTGTCATCGATTACCAGTGTCTTCGTAGAATGACACGGGTATGGTAGGAACAACACATAATCTTTGATACGACTCGCGCATTTGTTTCCGGTACACAAACAAACACGTCGATGAGGAGTTTATTTAACTGCTTAAGATTCAGTCGTTCTGGCAACCTTGGGGAAGGTAAACCTAGCAATCGATGAACTATTCAGATTTTATCTTATATGGGTTCTAGGGCTAAAAGCTTGATGTTGATGGATATTGGTGATTGCTCGACTGGAGGTTAATGAGCGATGTTCACTTGGGCTGAAATACACTATCAGAATGGAGCAACGTCAAAGTAAATATGACGTTCGTGATGTTCATGTTGCTATTCCCATCTCTTTCGCTATCTTTCAAATATACTGCATAATTACGATGTGGATACCTCAATCTGGATCAAAGAATTCACCCGTATTACTTACTGGTAGCTACGCACTTTGATGAACTATCAATATATACTGAAACCATACCGTGTTGCTTGATGCAATCCATTGAAAAGACACATCAACCTGGATCGCACTAGTGGGAAGCCATTCATTTGCCACTCTAAGGGATCCCTTGATGGTTATATGCTATAACTGACTACAAACTATTCTTCCTGTCATACAACTTTGGTTGCATTATAATTGCTGTTTTAACTGTAAATAAGTGTAATCATGTTGACTTTGAAAAGAGGACATCATCAGTGATTATTGATCACAGTAAACATGTGTATAAGTTTGTAGCAAACTGTTAAGCACAGAAAAGCTGGTGGATATATCTTCACTTCGGCCGCATGTGACTGGAAACCAAGTAATGCAATCTCTACTCGTTTTCACATTTAGCATCAGATTTCACGATTCAGATTGGAGCTTAACTATCTCTGTAAACCTTCCAAAAATACGGGTATCGGGGCCATCGACTAAACTGACCAGATTATTTAATTCCAAATTATGTGAGTAGCACAACACACAATATGAAAGCAAGGGGAAAAAACTACACTGCGTAATATGCTTTTGGATGCGTATTACAAAATCAGCAGTTCCTGATTTCATTTCTGCACATCATATAGAGATTACCGGGCCGAGATTTAAACGGCACCATTCGCGTTACGACCCAAAGCCGCTGTCTACCCGGTCACCAATCCCCTTTTGGTAATCTGTCATGAAGCGATGTAAATAACTGTGGTTTATTTAGAAATGGGGATGAGAGTTAGGTCTAAATCCTCAGTTTTACGCATCAGAAAGTGTTTGAACTGCTTGATATACCGGTTCACAATAGAACGGGCTACTATCAAGCCATCCAAATTTGGATATCTATACACAAAGTAGACAGGTTCCGAACATACAACTCAATCAGGGAGCTCGGCTTTATTGTTTTAAATGATATCACATCTAATCGAATCTATATAGCGTACTCGTTTGAGATGAGTTTTCGTTATACAAATCACATCCAAGCGAGAAACATCTTCTAGAGAGAGATAAATGTTCTCCTGATAAAGGCCTTTCATTTTCACAAATGAATTGAGAATAACACAACATATCTCATCCTTATATTTTACCAAATATATTCGACGTGATACAACAGCTTGTAAAGTAACGCTATTATGTCATAACCATCACAACACACATGTGGTGGTGGTTACTACTAGTACCTCATCAGTTTTGTTCTTATTGGTTTACACTATTGTATATCTTCTAAAAACAATGTAAACTCAACAGACCTTGGCTTGATAGCCTATTGTAACACTCACCCAGTCGAGGTAATTGACATTAATATTCATATACGTTTAGACTAAGAGATAGAAGAAAGATAATTAGCAATTCACTATCTGTTGAGCTGTAACTTTCAAGCTATACGTGTCTTGACAGGAAGCAAATACAAGTTAGATGAGCATAGGAATTATCGATTAACTCAGTGAGGTTTTTAGCAGAGTCCATCTGGGCTCATTGTCAAGATAGAAGGTGTGAGCTGAAGTTGAAGACTGTACTTCAGGGGATGTCGTCTGACTAGTCGCTTTTTAAAAAGCACGAAAACTAAATTACTTTGGTGCACCAGTAGTTATTAAATCTGGTTTTAACTGCATCACTTGGGTCAATAATTTCAGATGCTCTGATTCCAAGGTGAAGTATCTCATATCCACTAATACTATCACATGTGTTATAGTTCACTCCTGACATATATTGTTCACATGTCCGAATGGTCATTTGAATGGCTATTGTTATGCATGATTCAAGGAACTATATAGCCCTTGGAAGAGGATTAGATTTTAGCCTGCATGACTGCGTGTGAAGATTGCTGACGAACAGAGTTAAGTAATCTAATATTCTTTCTTGAAGTCAGTGTATAGCCAGACTGGTTTCAGCCTTACATAACTGTAGTATTATTGTTTCCTTACGGAATTGCATCCAATTTAGTTCCGTACGATTCTGAGAAAATTAGTTCTTTAACGGAAGTAGTTAACAGAAAAGTCTGCATTTCGTTAAGATGTTTTTCTTCTTAGGAGAAACACTTCACTCTAGGAATTATGGGTGAATTGATTTATTATTAACGCCGTTTTTCTCATTGTGATAAATATTACCTCGTTTGATGATATGAGAACATAAGGGGAGCATTAATTGGGAACTGATTAGGAGCTACGGGAGGGTGCTTCAAATCTACAAATATCGACGTTTAAGTCTGACAACAATAAACTGTTATATAGAGGAAACAGGCTTCTTGAACCAAGTGACCTTTGAATTGACTATGGGTTCATATAGAAATATTCCAACCTATGTGCCCAAATGATGCTGCTCTGGCTTAATAAATATCATATTCTGAATTAGACGATGATGATGCTTTCACAAAGCTAACGTTTGAAAACTATTGATCTGAGTAAACCATTCTTATTGGTCCGTTGAATTGCGCAAACTTCGTATACGGTAGTATTGTATTTTCTTCAATCCAAAATAAGTAACAGTAGCACATGGTTTCGACTGAGAACCCGTAGAGTAATTATGATCAAATTATTCCGTAGATGCTTACTCATTAACGTTCAAGGAAACACTCTACACTCGAGTAACCGGTAGCCACTGTTCATGTTATGATTTTTGGCAATCTTGTTAGTGGTCTTGACAACCAAAATCATGAACGATAATTTCATACCCCACTTTGCTGGAAGATAAGTCAAACTGTGTGTCACAGTATGCAATAACTTACTGATCTAGCAGAGTTTTCTGAATAGTTTGTAGCAACCTGTCTGCTAGTGAAATCTTATTCGTGTTTTGCAACTGCCAGAGGATTCACAGCTTTGTCGCAGCCACAACCACATGTATCCGCATCATCACCGCAGAATAAATGAGCAGCGGATGTGGGTAACAAACTAGGTTTCCTTCTGTCGTTTGGTCGTTGTTGCTAGACAACTGAGTCTCCGAAGTACCTCCGTGACCTGTGGAATGAACAACACATTGGGAACATCACTACAGGAGAGGGAAATGCCAGACCAACTTGTACTTATTCAGTATACGCTTGGATTGGATCGAAGACAATGAGCTTAGATGTGTGCAGGGACTATGATCAATTTCTTAGTCGATACACAACCAGATTTATGGGAAAGTTTCATATGCACATCCTTTATGCGTTTGACAGGACCAGCCGTTAGCATGTGAGATACACGTTGTTTGTGTTTGCATCATTTCCTTGTCAGAATGGATTGGTGTTGTGCAACAGAGTTTGTTGCTGTGTTTACATTTCGCGACAGCAGTCGGATACCAACGGAACCCTTTCCATGTCTCACATAACTGATTTATGTCCAGTCTTATTCTCCTTTGATAGCTGAACGGGAGTCGCTGTTGTGTTAAAATTAATCTATATACTTGATTGATTCATGAATTCTCACTTGATCTAGTGGATACCCTTGGAATCAATAAAATGTGAAAAAGTAATTTAGCCCATTAACTGATTAGTGTTTTACATTAAAATTACTTGAGGTCTTAAATAGGTTCGCAGACCGACAAATCGCGGTTATGCATGCAGGTCTAACGTTAATACTTGCTTGAATTTGTATGTAGGTGGACTATCTGAAATCTAAAAATAGGCGTCAAAGTGAGTAGAGATCAGGGGACGCAGTAACCAATAAAAGAACGCATGTACACGCTCACATGTGGAGTTTATTCAATCTCCTCAAGGTCACTTGGCTCAATGCGTCTACTTGGCAATGAATATGTTCCATGCACCGTACAGCATGACCTAATCACTGGACAGCGCAAGATTATCTGAGTGACAAACAGCTCGAAGCACGTTATAACATGAATGAGCAGCGCCCTATTCGATCCATCATGTCTGCACTCTCAGAGTATGTGGGGTTTCCGCATCAGTTTGGAACGTACCAAGGTTGAACGTACATACACACATGCTTACTGGAATAAGATCAGCTTATATGCACACTTGTGTCTATCTAAACCAACATGCACTTCATCTTCAGGTTCGATAAACTGAGTGGATTGATTGAGCGGTAAGTAACTTTCTAACAACGTTATGCTGTTAGATAATGAAATCACAGTCTCTGCTTGTGCGTTTTTGAGCGGAGACCCGCGTGGGCTAACCTTAGGAAATACGTATGTTTTTATGAATGATAAACAGTCATTGTAGTGACCTGGCTCCGATGTGCTACCAGTTGATTCAAGACTAGTAAATATACTCGTTTGCAGGAAGGAATATGTAGTGTCCATGTAATTAGGAGACACAAGCATACTATGAACATTGAAGGGACTAACGATTTTTATTAAGAACACATTTTGACGGGCAGAACACAACCAGAGAAAGCTGAGAGCTTTCAAACACACACTAAGTAGTCATATCCACGAATATAGTCAGGAAACTATCCATAAATAAATATCAGGATATTCGGAGAGTGTTGCACACCGGTTTTATATACAACTCTACTTGCGAAGCAATACATGTCAATTAGAGTGAGACGTAGGGATCTTCCTGATAGACGAAAGTATTTCGCCTTTTAGCAATGAAGTATTCTAATGTCAATGTCTGTGGTTGAAACGGAAAAAAAAGATCTCAAGCTAGCAAATTTCAGGTTAGATTATGAATCACGGTATAAATCAGATTCTGAAGAATCAACCAACGAAGGCTGACTTTTGCACACTAGTGGTCGATAGAAGGGCTAGCAACCCAAGTGTGACCTGATCGATTTCTGGTCATGTAAGCTATCACTGATGAATGTATCGCCAGTAACCCTTAACGTAGGGATGCAGACAAGTAACCGAATCATAAATGAACGCAAAACCACACTGCGAATTTCTCAGGAGTAAAGTGACAGGCGCGTTAGCGTAAAAGAGACTCAACTGAGAAAGCCAAAGCCTTGACTGAAATCGAAATAAGGAAGGGAACAACGTCCCACCATGTGACGAGTACTCCACCAATTGAAATGCGAAGCCACATGGGAAGCTCAAAAATCTCGCATTCCTCTTTGAACGCCTAAACATCCTAATTTATAGTATGAGATTGATTTTATGCTATGCTTCGTTCGATAGAGCCTAAGAAGGAAGAACATTGAAGAAACGCCCCAGAAAATATACTGACGACCCAAAAAGTAGGAACAGGAGCCTTTTATGCTATGCTTCGTTCATCATTTGAAATAAGTGAGTCATAAACAATAATAATTCCTCCAAAGTTTCCAAACAGAGACCAGGTTTGTCCCAAGACTTCCGGTCAAGAAATAAACACGATTTACTGCTCAAGCTTTGTTTTACTGACAGCCTCAATGTTGTCTGCCAAATCGTCGGTTGTTTATTTCCTATCTTACGTAAGTGAGCTGTAGACTACGATGGAAAATTTGTTTATCGAGTGTGTTGTACTGGACTTTTACAGCCCCTGCCTGTTATAATTACGAAATCTCACCTACGTGAGGGTGTGGTTCGTTGACAACTTGTAATGCACCTGGATAGCAGGGTTAATCTCATATCGATCGGTTTGTGATAGCGTTATTTAACGCTTTTTTTTTATTCATTAGTAGAACAACATATGAAAGTGATACACTACAGCCGGCTTTCTACAACTATGAACGGAGTCTTGCTCATACTCAACACAACGCAGTCTGATCTCTTGGAGTAGGTCTGAGTTTGCAATAACGTGAATCAACATGTGTGTATGTATGTATATATATGTGTGTGTTATACTCACCCCTGTGTCTTACTGGAAGTGCTGATAAGTCCCAATCCGTAACTCAGACAAAACAGGAATGGTAGTATTTTCATACGGTCAGGTGATTGACAACCCTCTGGCGCATCGATCTTTTCGTTACACCTTTGGTGTTATACGTACGAAGTCGACTGTGTGTTAAATATTACTCACAGCAGTCTGTAAAATCCGACTGGTCGCGCAGCGTGAACACCCCTCAGACATGAGAAATTTATGGATGTCTGAAGTCAATACTACATCGGCACTTCCATCATCACCACCAAAACCACTAGTACCAGCAATAAAAACAGGTGAAACACCGCTACACCCACGCGTTGATTGTCGGGTTTCCAGTCTTATAACATGATCACATGACATGACTGTGCTCAATGCTTGCCGGTCGGCTAGGGCTGCGAATCTGACCTTGGCACCAGTCGAGAAGTTGATTAGTGGTCTACACTGACTAGGAAACACGAGGTGACGTCTCTGAGTATCCGTTTGATCCTATTTGTGGGTCCTGTTAAACGGTAATATTAAATTGCTCATAAACTGGAGGATTTGTAGCCAATTTGTGGACAACACAAAGGCCTGTGACCACTTTCACACCGATCTTCCTTGCGATTCCATTAAAATACGTCTAGGTGGACGCTCAGTGAGATAAAATTGAGTTGATGGTGTTTAAAAATGATATCTTACTCAGAAGTTGTGGTCCTGTGGCTTGTTTGTCGTTAGTACCAATTGATCCTGAGTGATCGGTTCGTAGGAAGTAGGTAACTGGTAACTTTACTCCTATATCCTTTATCACTATTGTGGAGATTTGGTTTAACGATCTGTTGATAACTCTTTAGTCATAAACGTTTAGTCTGTTACAGTTTATTCGTATAAATCTGTTGAATTTTGTTGAGATATT
This sequence comes from Paragonimus heterotremus, assembly GCA_013368495.1. Lineage (NCBI taxonomy): Eukaryota > Metazoa > Platyhelminthes > Trematoda > Plagiorchiida > Troglotrematidae > Paragonimus > Paragonimus heterotremus. The sequence continues at coordinate 129,634 of LUCH01000659.1, read as the reverse complement.
TCAGCTTTCAACAACCTGTTGCGATCAACTCTATCTCTCAAGTACCCGTTTAATGGCAAACTAATATTGGTTGGTTAACTGAGCTGTTGCTCCTATACCATCTAGACCACAATGGTTCTTCTACTCCATAGTCCATGGGATATCGTATTACACCATTAACACACAGAATCAAATATGCCTTTATTTGTGCATCGAACGCAAGAAACGGCAGGTAACCACATTGACGATGGTATGTTTTTTCGTTTGTTACTATGTCTGGATGATACAAAGCTACAGTATAAATGTTAAAGGACACATGGGAAAAGTCGATGTAAGAACAGGTGAACTGGTTAGATATGAAAAATTGTGTTGATTGGTATAATAAAGACAATTAAAAATGTGAACGGGCAGAAGGTGATTGTTTAAGCCGAAGTTATTCAACTGTAATCGAGTTATCCTTGTCGAGCAGAATTGAGTAGAAAACTCGATGGGTTGAAGGCTCACTTACAGTAAGCAATAAACGTACAGATTGAACATCACCCACAATTGGTCGGAGCTGTCGCATTCCCATAGACTTTCCAGTCGGCCACTTTCGAAAAGAAACACTAGACTCGAGTTTCGCTCTCATTTGAGCTCGTCAGTAGTGCATATCATCGCCATTGCGGGTACTTGAACCACGGACACCCTGTTCATGAGGCAACCGTGTTTACCACCACGCCATTGACCTCACGACCGGATTATCATATGTGAACACTCAACCACTTTCGCTCGTGAATAATGATCATGCCCGGTCGCCTCGAGAGGAGACACAGTTACTGTCTGTTAACTCCAATTGATAACCCCTCGACTAAGACTTCTCTCCAAGTTGAAATCGCAGAAATCATTGACTTGTTGAGCGGCATTTGATTACTGATGAGTAGTAGGGGATTTTGATTTTCATATAGACTGAATATCACCCACTGGTGTAGTGGTAAACAGGGTTGCCTCATGAAGGCGTGTCCAGAGTTTTAGTCCGGGCCGTAGCAAGGATATGCACTACTGACGAGCTCTATTGATAGCGAAACCCGAGTTCAATGCCTCTTTTCGAAAGAGGCTAGCTGGAGAGTCTATCTGAATGCGACAGCTGATGCTCAATCGATATGACAACCAAAATCTCCTAATACACATCAGCAAAGAAGAATAATCGTGTACTTTTGCAAAAATTGCTTAAATTGCAGGTGTTGCCCATAACCAATGATCATTGTGTAGATTCATAGGCTCATTGTATTTACATATGCAACCCGTCTATTACTGATAATCGATTTGCTTTAAGATGAGGAAAATGTTTCGGTTTTTTCAAACAGTTGATCACATCTTTTTATTGCATATTGTAGATTTAACTTGAGTTTGGCAAATTCATACATTCCTTTTCTCTTAAGATTTGTTTGGCAATTGTAAGTTGCTGCCACAACTCAAACCTTACAAACGTAAACTGGTAGTTCGTGAAATTGCAGCTACCGACTTGTTCAACATAGAATTGTAATGTCTGAACTCTGAACTCCCGACTCATCTGACCGTCCACGTGAGCGATAATTGTTTGATGATTGTCATATCCGGTAACCGATCAATTGCTGATGGACTATAATCAAGTGATACATTGTTAAACGATCATTTATTTTCTTTACAAGAAGAGATTGAGATCATAATCCTTCTGTGTTCAAATTGGGGTCTGGCTGATGTGACCGGTAGGCTTGTTTTATGTGTTTTTGTGTGTATATGTGTGTGTGAGAGAGAGGACGCTGAGTAGCAACTTTGTCTATTATGCAAATCTGTAATTCACATACACGAAGAATAGTGAATTAGCCGCATTTTCCCAGAAGCCGTTCACACCGTATGTATGTCCACTCAAGGACTTGTCCAAGTTGACCCAAAAATACGCATACACACATACAATTATTCACGCATCCTGAATACACAGCGAGAGAAATGCATCAGTGTGTACATATGGACTGATATGTCGATGGTAAAATATGACTTATTCTCAATCTAATACATACAAACAGGCATGCATCTACGACTGAGTGGCAGGTTATCAAGACAGGAAGTGATAGCCACCATAAGAGAGGCTGAGTTGTAAAAAACGGGTAATGGATGGATGGATGGATAGCTGAATGAACGGTTGGACAGATGGATAGGTGAGTTAAGTTCTACGGGTGGTTGACTGGTTGGCTGAGTGTTGATCGGGTTCTCGTTGGTGATTGTGATGGTGTGATAAGAGTGCTTTAAACTTCTGTGGCTTTGACCACCACCTCTACTCTCAACTGTGTGGAACAACAAGAGAGCAGAAAACCTTAATTGGCAATTCATTGAATGCTACCTGTATGCATATGTATGTGCATACGTATGAATGAATGAATACGTTTCGCTAACCGATTTGCCTATTGTGTCCGGGAGCTTAGGTGGGTATTAGATAGTGTGAGTGAACAAGCCGGCAGGCGGAAAATGAGTCCACATAAATTCGTTCGCTGCTGTTCTCTTGTGAATAAATCGTACAAGCAACCTGGTGTGAGGCATTACAGTGAAGAATAAGAACTGGATGTATGCACACACACATACATATGCATACAATAGGGGTTGAGACAAAACCACAGCTTATAGGAAGGAGATAGAAGTTATTGGTTTCTGACGTGGTGGAGACTTCATCTACGTTCCACTGAAAGCAGTTGGACCAGGGAGGAGGTGTGGTTGTTGGCTGATGTGAGTGTGTGCGTTAAAATGTACACTAACGTGTCCGGATATGGAGAAGTGTTTCTTGACATGAAATTAATGACAAGTCAGTTATTTCAATTTAGACGTGTCCTTCATTTCTTCCCTTTCGCGTCTATTTCTTTGGATACGAGAATGAGTTTTGTTTCCTATGTATTGTGATTTTGTAGATCGGTAGAACATTCGGTAGATGTGATTGAACTGCGATAACTAGAAGATTTAACGGTTACTTACAGAAATCTTTTGCTGATCAATTTCAGTGATTTGGTGTCATGCATAAGATATAAATTGAAACGTTTATGTAAATAACACTCACAACAACGTTCACTATCAGACAATATTAACGTGTCATTTTTTCTACATAGGGAGTACCGTGCACGTGCTACCACGTTACATATGGAATGTTTTCATAAACTTGATATCACAATGGCGGGATGGAGCTGTGACGAAACTGACTGGTATATCTGACAGTGTTGGTTCATCTCTCAATTTTTTCGATCCTGTCGAGAAACTTGGCTGCATTCAGTGTGCACGTGATCAAGCTAGTAGAAGCTGAAAGCGCTAACTTGTTACGTAACAACGTGAGACACCACTGCAAAATTGGTTCACTCATGCAAACATATAACATCATCATCATCATCATCATCATCATCATCACCACCAACAACAACAACAGCAACAAAAACTGTAGTGTGTTATTCTTGAAGGAGTTGTGCATGATGCTCATTTTCTAATATGAAATAATTGACATTAGTGATCTCTTTTACTATTCTCCCAACCTTAGTTAAGGCGTTGTTAGAGTAAGACGAGGACATTCTTTTTTCCAAAAGTAAAATAATGCATCTACATGCTGGGTTACGTTGTCCAAGTTCCACTAACGACGCCTGAGTGAACTTACCAATCTCAGACCAGTGCGGTCGGCCTGTTTTCTGGCGCATGTCATAAATATGTTCGTACAAACTGACACAAGGAAAGTTTTGTCTCCCGTATCGACTAGGCATGAGCGGTTGATCTGTCAACTTCAAGTATAGGGCTCTAACTCCCGGGTTGCAGATTGTTACGCAAAATTATTTTGTTGAATATTTTTGTTCGTTGCATTTCCGAGATCTCATCAGTCGAATGGCTCCCACATGCCAACTGATCAGGAGACTAGTGCACGGCGAAACCAGACACACTGCTCACATAACAGTCCACTCAAAGCTACTGCTGAAGAGACTAAGAGCGACTTCGCATGGTCTAGGTTCAGTCCTCTTGGCGACAGGTGGCACACTTTCTCCAACTTCCATCCTTGGTTTTAGATCGTATTTTGCCAACGTCAGTTGCGTTCGGTCATTATCGCCAATGGACAAATTGAAAAGAACACCGAAACACAGACATTTTGTCAGACGTAGACTGCGTAGATCTTTCATAATGCGACTGCATGTTGGACGTGTCATCGTACGTGTGCTTGTCGGGGTGATCATGCCAATCTGATGTGACAATGAGGAAAGTTCTTACGACCGATTAGTCGCATTATTTATCCGTGTATCCCGCTCGCCGTTTAAGGGGGGACTTGTGCCCTAATTCAGAAGCAGTTGTACTCAGACCACATCTCGTATCGTCTTCAGACTTTGAAAAGCAATTTCGTGTGCTACTTACACAGACAAGAATGAAGAAGCCTAAGTCAAGGATGGCAACAACGACAACATCTTTACACGGTCGCCCAGCTGTCATAAGAGAGTTCTAGTGAACCATGAATTCCAGTGGCTGTTCTGTTCAGGTAACATTCTGTACCAACTTCTTGACGTCAGCTTCATAATTCGCTCTGTTAGACCCATAATCTCATCGACGATTCCACTCAATCCACATAAAGGCGTGCTTAAAATCCACTTGGTTCATGAACGAATTCCTTAACGTGTGAAGCTTGTTTGTTAATTGACCGATTACTTCATCTGTGGTTTCATTTAGATAGATTCCAACACTATCGTATGGGAACAGAGAAGGATTGACAGTGATGCAATTTTGTGTTATTCCATCTTTTTTCCGGAACACTGCTATTTCTCCTTAACAGGAACATTTTGATTTATTTTTCCATTTAATTTGGGCACGTTGCGATGCGGAACGGGTTGACTAAATAAATCAACACAGTAGACAATTTCAAGTTGGAAATTATTCTACTAGGAATGTGTTCGCATCTCAGCATTTCAACTCGGGTTCTCAGCTTTCAAAGTCCATTGGGCCCTTTTCTTTGGGATAGCCACGATACCAGTCATACGTGATTGATCATTTTCTGAAACCGAGGACCGGAAGAACCTACCTATCATGAAGATTAGTAGCGTTTTCTATGACTTCCTGTTGTCCACAAACAAAACCACTAGTTATCAGAGTTTGTTGGTGCATCAGGCACTGCAAACTTTCCCGGCTGTGTGCGTAGCCCAGAAATTTAGGAGGTATGCTCGCTACTAACCCCTATAACGGAGTCCTACGTCAAACACTTCGTAACAGTAGGTAACCAGCTTTAGCGAAATGTACCGACGATCACTTATAAAAGACTATGAGACGGAATCTCAACTTCATTCCTGGTTTCAGTTTGCCAAGGAGGTAGACCATCAACTTCGATGTCATGAATACGTTCGTGGTATTGTCAAGTTGACACAACGGTTAACTTTTGCCCTCATGCCAAAAGTACTGTTGTCATTTTAGCTGGTAATGGCACTAATGCGAGCTTCTATGTTTGATTGACACTACAAGTTGTTTTTATGATGCGCTGGCCGGACGAGCATTTCTTTTGTTGTGTATATATATAACAATATTAATTTTAAGTCAAACTAGCCACGCCGAAGCTCGTTTCGGTTGTATTCTTTCAGATGAATGTTGCTTTGAATTCCCTACTGGTGGGTCACTGTTTCTTTATTCTTCTGAAAGACCGAATGCTTCCGTTCCAGGCGATCTGTGTATTTGTTCGTTTTCATCTACTCGTTGAACAGAACAACGAAGTACAAGCACAGCACACTGTGGAAGTGAGCTGAGTGAACGTTGACTCATAAAGACGGCTGTCAGTACTCAGTCTGACAGGAGAAGTGCATAATTATTGAGGCTAACACGAAGTATTGCATATGAGTGCTGTCGGCAAGAGGTCTACACCGTGCAGTACGGGGTCTACCCTTACTCGTATTGGGTAGTTAGGTGAGATTTTGGATGTACTGGTTCACACCAATTAACCTGTGTGTTTATCCAACGACCTAAGCATTCTTCGTAGAAGTTGGGTATTTCTTTCACTCTCACAAATGAATATTACCTTCGTCCATTATGATCTTGGTAAAGTAGTTAGTCGATGAGGTCAGAAGGTTGTCATGTGCCGATTTCCGTCTGAGTAACTTCTATCAACGTCGACCGTCCTTCTCAGAGGGACCTATTATTTCTCAGTCCTCCTTCTCTCTTGTTTTCCACTGTTTCTTCGTAAAAGCTGTGAAAAACCTGTGATTAAGTACCCTGGGCCGCCCACTCAACACAAGCTGGCAGCTTCCAACTTTGGGCTATTGTGCAGCGTACATATGTACACTCGGTTCTACCCGCCGTAAACATGATCCTTAAACCTTTCCGCTCATACTCCCTCGGTCACTCTTACATGAACCAACTTACGGATAGACACCAGCACTCGTTAACAGGACAGTTTCTGTCTCCTCTCGAGACGATCGGGCAACCTGATCATCGCTCACAAGCGAACGCGTTCACAGGTGATACTTCAGCCGTGCCTAATGTGCGGTGAATGGCGCAGTGGTGAACACGGTTACCTCATGAAGGCGATATCGGAATTCTAATCGCGGTCGTGGCAAGGATCTGCACTACTGACGAGCTCTAATAAGAGTGGAACTGCAACTTGAGAGGGGCCAACTGGAACGCCTACTGGAATGCGACAGCTGCGGTCAACTGTGAGTGGTGTTCAACTTGAAATCAACCAAATCTCTCACGGTCATTCAGTAGTCGTCAGGTCTATTTGTTTAGAATTCTCGAGAAGACGGAGTGAATTGAACTAAGACTCGTTATGCATCGTTATTCTGTTTGTTTTAAGGTTGACCACATGCGAATCCGCTAATTTTTATTTTGGACATTTCCTGTTTCTTGTTTCACGTGAGACAGTGAGACGGACTATCCCAGGAGGCTTCAATCGACCTTCAACCTGAAAACCTGTACATCTTGTTCACGGGTAGCCGATGTATTTTCCTGTTCCTTATTTTGTAAAACTTGTCAAACCAAGAAAAAAGTGCACACTAAAAGATCCTTTGCTCGGATGGGGGTAAGTTGTCGATTGACTAACAATGTCCGCTCTCAGTCGGTGCAAATGAGCTTGTGTGTTCTGCTAAAACTGGCTTATTCAATAACCATCTCTAGTGACATCGGTTTTTTCATCATCCCGGTCTACAGCATAGCTTACTCATATCTTGTGATAACCGATCCGATGACAAGTTTATCTAAATCAGATATTGCGTGCATCCGCGTGTATGTGAATACATATACAAAGGACAAACAAAACCCAGTGTTGTGTCCGACGCGTGTATTCACATTCGATCGATACCATTGTTTCGATGCGAATGGTATCAAAGCAGTGGCGCATCTGACCTGTATGTTATGTTAGCGTGGGATTTGGTTTCGACGTTTTATAAATACATCTGTACGGTAGCACCCACGTGGTCAGTCGCGCACATATAGATATGGAGACAGATCGCTGATAAAACCAGTAGTAATTGTGGGTCGCTGTGAAGTGAAATAAAACGGCCAAACCGGCCTACCGACCAAAGGGTTTTGCGAATATACGGACCTGAACATTATGGTGGTTCCATTTCGTTAGTGATGTTAACATGATGCAGAAACAATGAACTAAACCCGGTCGGAAGACTTTTTGCTTGACTTTGGTTCAGCGTAAATTTAACTAGTTTAATCTTCGTCTTCGAGTTTGTACGCTTATTTTTGAGTTCGGTAAACACGAAAAATGAGGCGATTCAGCGTTTGCCCTACTTTGAACATCAGTTACAATTGACCATAGAATTTGCATTCCCGTACACTCTCAAACCGTTTTAATTGTAGAGTCATCGGTCGAAGATGACAGGGTAGTTAACGCGTCTCCTTCGCTAGTGATCGGGTAGCCTGAGCATTACTCATAGGCGGCCACAACTGCGGTTTTGCATATGATAACGTGGTCATTTGTGATTTGAAGTCACTGGCACAGTGGTCAACGCAATTTTCTCATGTAAGCTTCGTTGGTGTTCTGGTCCTGGCCTTGGAAGGAATATACATTACCGACGAGCCCTAACGACGGCGATACCCGACATTTCAAAAGGGACCAGAGGAAGATTTTTCCCGGCCTCCTGCAGCTGCAGTCAGTTTTAAGTGTTGTTCAAATAATTTCAGCCGAAAATCCCTATTAGTGATGAGGGTTGATAAAGTATTAAGTGATTAGTTTATAATCTTTTCCACTTGAAGTTTCTCACTGCATTTAATTGATAATCGAACAAACATTTTGTGCAAACTTACTTATCCTTGATGCTTACTATCATGTTGACTATTCTGGTAGGTGGTATGAAGGACACAAATACTGAGATCAGGAAGTTTGTTTGCACAGTTGTCCACCTACAGTCGATCGTGCTTATGACGCCCATGAATTCTTTGCTTGTGCAAATCTTGTGAGATTATGAGGTGTACTTTGAAAAGTTCTCACGTGCTTATAAACCGTTATTACTAACTCATCTGGACACAAGGGCAACGCACGAAATCAAAAAAACTTGTTGCAATAAATACTTTGTAACCATTTTGTTTGGCTAGAATTATCCGTCTGTCTTTTCTCTGTTCAATCTCTAACAGATTCTTCACTGAATGGTCCTACACTGTCCGACATAACCATCCCATGGTTGAACGGCACTTATCCGTGGTCGACCGACAACGGAAAACCGACTGGATTAGCCAGTTTTCTTACCAATTGTGGCCAATCGAAAATACCGGAATTCAGTTCGCCCCCTCTGTTTAAACCGAATATTCTGACTAATTCACTACCTCAGACCAATTTTCCATTACCGGAAAGCCTTAAGTTGCTTCCTTCACTATCCAGTCCTGTTCATCCCACCAGTAACAACAGCCAACTGAGTGAGAAGAATCAGTCCGATCATGGTATGTCAAACGGTGCATATCAAGGGGACTTGTCTATTTCGACCCACGCAAGTCGATCCTCACCGCCAAATCCATTCCTATGGCCCAGGTCATCCCAACCTCCGAAATCGGGAACACAGAAACGTGACCATATTGGCAATGACTCGGATACATTTAGACCCCGTCCACGAAGTTCTAGTAAAGGACCAGCCACTGTTAGTGGGTTAGATAAACCAATTCCGGAGGTAGTCGTGACCACTTCACATGTGGATAATCCAATCACAACAACTAACGGAGCCGTGCATAACACTCTACGTAAGACAAGGTCCGACATGAAAGTGATTCATCGATATTTGGTGCAAGTGAAACACGACAATCGGGATATTCAACAAATACCTTATTATGAGTTGGATCAATATATTCAAGTAAGCACACACACAGATTTTCTTTACGATTTTTACCTATCCTATATCCCAAAACGCACATGTTTGAACGGATACTCCATCATTTTGTTGTTTTTGTTTAGATTCATCCGGTAGAGACAGAGTGAACGAGATCCGATTTGGCAGTTTTCATGTTACAAACTAATATCTTAATCTGTTGTATGTTGGCTGATAAGCTAAGCTTTGGAGGAATCTTGGTTTGTTTGCAAGCTCGATGGAACTTGATATACTCATCATTTCGACGTGTTGTCTAATGCAAACTAGATACGTTTGGTGGTCTACGTACAACCTTTATTTGGGGGGAAGGGGCAGCTGAATCTTTTCAGGTGAAAACGAACATGTTCAGCAATGCTGTTATTGCACTGCAAATCTGACAAATTTGTGGTTCAGTACATTAACAAATAATCGAGGCTGATCCTAAATTTTCGTAACTACTGCTAGTCACTGCGATTTTTTATTCAAGGTAATTGAAGAACCTGATGCATTTAGTTAAAATGGACTGAATTTGGATAATCAGCAGCAATTTTCGGTATTAAAAGTAATGAATAATCTATAAAACAATCTTCACAAAAGTTACAGCTGAGTATATTTCCAGACTATCCAACCTGAGACACTTAGTAATGCGTATCAGAAACTCCATAATGCTTAGATTTATCGTGCATGTCCCTTAAGACCATTGATTTGGGCTAATGCTCAACGTCCTTCTTTCACAGTGGACTCGAATGTCGTCAGTTTATGGAAGACAGGCCATATTAATCTATAATCAATAAACAAACTTAGTACTAACAAACATAATGGGAGAACTAAATTTATTTTTACAGAAAAAGCTATCAAGTAGTTAGAATACGAATGGGGAAAAATTAGTGTGATGTTTGAAGTTGTGTGAGACACGAACATCCTGTAATATCAGGTGACGTCGAACAAAACCAAACAAAGCAAATAAACTAAATGGCACTAGGCAAGTGGTTTAGTGACCCGCGCTTTGCGGATTTTATATTGTTTAGAGTTGCCCTCGCAGTTAGCCGAAACCGAACATCGGACCCGTTACACGTTGTGATGTAGTTGGCCGTAGATGCATAGACTGAGAGTTACAGTAAACCGATTGGTCATGATTTGGAGTCTAAGTTTACTCGATGGAATAGGATTGTTGAGCTTTACGTCGAAATCGGACATTTTCAGTACTTTTCTTCGTTATGTATATTATTCCACTTCTTGGTGTAGTGGCCGACATGAACTACGAAAAAGCCGGATATTCCACTACATCTAGATGATTTACACCACATTGATGTTACAAAATTCCTAGACAAAACTCCAAGAGCAGTGACGTTTATACACTAATACTATACACTAGTTCAAATTCCCGCCTGTGTGCATTCTTTTCAGGATTTTGTGCTAACAGCAAAAAAGAAGGATGGCCATGAATATGAACCGGAATCGTTGAAAGCTTTCGTGCATTCACTGGAGCGTCATCTGAAGGTGAGTCGAATAACCGGTTGGTGGTGGTGGTGATGGTTAGGAAGCATTCTTTTCTAATTTTTCTTGGTAAGAAAGTCTAAATAAGTTCGGATTAGGGCCTCACGTTACAATTAGCATTGCACCGTTATTTTGCAATTAAGTATGATAACATAGTACATGAGATATATAGTTCGTGTTTGAAACAATACAGGTTTGTTGTCACAAATTGGAAGAATGAGTTATTGTGATCACCATGTAAATAAGAAATAGCAAACTGAGATAGAAAAAAATCATCTTCTAAAACAAATGTTTCGCCTCTGGTATAATCGACCTGATACACGTGGTTGGTTGGTCACTGAGTTTTACATTTATGACACAATCTTACGCACCTAATTCAGTTTTCCAAACGATTGACCTTGGTAAAAAGCCAATGGTCTCCCATCTGTGTTAAAACTTCTCAGTATCACGTTTTTCTTTCTCAAGTTAAATAGGAGTTTTCAGCCTCTCACCGGCAAGTTGTGAGTCGCTAAGTCACACGTGACACATACTGTTTGGTTGCTCATACGTAACCCGGAGCATTTACTGTAGTTCGGTTCGAGTCTGTACTCGTCACACTTTTTCGCTACTCTGTGGTTTTTAAAAGTAGGTCTAAAGAGTCTGCAGTATTTGTAGGACGCATGAACTGGCTAATAAATCGGAGTGATTACTAACAATGAATTGTTTAGAAGCTCTTATAAACGGTCAGTGAGTTTTTGATCTTTTGTTCTTCAGTGAGCTGGCATTTTGACTGCGAACTCTTGATTACCAAACGAGGTAACACCATCAGTGTGTAGGAGCTTGAGAGCACAGTAGTGAACGTTGTGGGTCCATGAATTACTCAGAAGAATATGCTGTGGATAGCCACTTGAATCTAATGTGCACATCATAATGTGGGCGTCACTCTGGAATACATGGACAATCTTGAGTAACACTGTATCGGTGTTGTTGCCGGCCGATCACCTGACGTTCTGGGGGAGTATTTTAAATTAGTCAAAGCAACTTTTGTCGCTCATGGTTACAACGATTCGAGCTGTTGTTCTTCATCATTTTTAGTTCAAATATCCAATCAAGCCTTTTAACAGAGTGAACGCTTCTGATAAACGTTACTTATAGATGAAATGGGTGTGTCACAATGTAGGGTTCCTCTTCAACCATTATTTTTACCCCAGAAAGAGTGAAATAACCACAGGAAAGAAAGAAACAGTCATTCTTTGCTATCAATTCCAATGTCAAATTTCGGCATAGGCTTACAGGTTTATCTTTTTGTCTCTGTGTGACAAGCTGTGTTAACACAGTACCTTTAATCGAAGATCCTGTCTGAAAATTTGTTTAGGATGTTCGGAGATGCATCGATGTGGATGCTTTAACTAATGATATGTGTGCATTAGACCTAGAGCCCGGATTCCGGCCTGGTCAGGTTTATTTACGACTTATGAGCTCATTCCAGTGGGGCTGTATTGCATGCTTGCTGGTTGCACCTAAAATCAAACAAGTGGATAGTCTTAGGCAATCACCGATTAATCTAGTTCATCGAATAGCTTTTAACAAAAAAACATTGACAGAATTGTTTGTCGTACTCATACGAATTAACAAACTGCATGATCACCTGCTACTATTATGCACGTTATTTGGTCCGGCAACTAGTTTCTGGCGCATGCTCATCAAAGATGATGACCATTGTAAGCGGCCTCATGAACTGTTAGACTTGATTCGGGTTGGGTAAAAAACAGTGAATCACGAACAAACTCGTACTAGCTAATTACAGAAAATCACTTTCCAAATGTATACTAAGGCAGACACCTGAGTTTTTCGGCACAGAAACCTCGGACGTGATAGTTCCAATTAACCTAACTGGCGGGCTCATAGGGGAAAAGAGAAAATGTTTCAAGCGTCATTTTTAGGAGTAGGGTAGAATAGTGAGAATATGCCTGCAGTTGTGTCTAAAGTGTAGTTGGTAAAACGGTTTATATACATGTGCTTGTATACGGGAGTATAGACATATGGTCGTATGTATTCACAACTGGATAACACCCAGGCATATACATCAATACTGGCTTAATTTAGGCTAGTACGAATTGTGCCTACCAAGTTTCATGATCACGTATGCCCCCTCCTCCAAAACACACATTCATCTATGTCATTTGTTTTGGGATAGGCTGGGCTACAGGTGTAACTCTTCTTTTCGTGTTCTTTAGCATAATCAAGGAACCTTTTGCACTGATACGTTCGCGTTAGCCAGCACGCGTAAATTGTTCTGAAAGTTCAGTGTTACCAATTAAAAGTCATATTTTGCAACTAGTAGATTGTACGGGCAATCACATATGCACTAATATACGAACTGACCGAAAACAATGCCATTACACATTGAAAGTTCATACATGTACTTACATGCATATATCTGCTTGTATGTCTTTGTCTACATGCGTACGTATGGATGAATCACAATGGTGATCATGAGCGAACAGTTGTATGAACAATATGGAATAACAGCATCAGCCTAATTATCTCGTGTTTGTCAGAGTTGTGGGTTGGCGTACATGTGGTGTGTATGTGTGTGCTCCCTTATAACACCCAGATGTCTTTCTAAAACTTCAACCTGAACAGTACACGCCCTTGCTCTGGGCGCAGCATGGATGTGATATGATGTGCCCAGTCGTCATAATCTCTTCAGTGATCCCCACCACCAGATCGTACACCAGGGCCAATAGTTGAATGAGACTGTCGCTGGAATTGACAGAAAGCTTAAAACCTATTGTGGTCTTATCTCTGATAGGTGAAGACCATATGTAACAAACTACATGACAACCTTCTTCTGCTGCACAACTGTACAGTCTTCTCGGATACAGCAGACTAAAAACACCTTGACCATTATTTTCATTCTGCTGGCATTTTCTATACGACCACACCTATTTTTCAGACAACAGGTGGATAAAAATGAATTGGGTAATCAGAGAGGCATAGTGGTATAAGGGTGGGTGGATGTTAGACGAAAATTGTGCTAACTGTGCTGTTACTTATGACCTGGTGACTATAGAATGGTTTTCTTTATTATTTTACTTCAGATTGATTACTACGGTTATATTACCAGCTGTACACATGGCCAGTACATTCAAGACCCTTAGATTAGTGTTTTATCGGGGGACGTAATGTATGGCCGTGGTTGAACGTGATCGCATTTTCAGACTTCGGTTGTGTTCGACGAACATAGTGGGACTTGTCTTTTTGACGACAGGTTGAACTTGATGTGCTTTGTTAAGTGCCCATGTGTTGCACAGAGTGAACGTTTAGGAGATAGGCTTATCACGAAAAATAATGTTTTCCTGATATAGGTTGCGTTCATATTTTTTTGTTAAATCAGAGACACATCGTTTTAGGCCAGTTTACATAAATTGTTGGCTGGCGATCCTGTTTTCAATCACGTTATAATTGCAACGTAACTACAGGAGAAGCGCTGTGGAAAAAAGAACTGACTTTTAGAGGCAGCTAACCGGATGTTATTATTAAACGGAACTTAAAAAAGACCAGCTAAATAAATAACCGGTCAGGTTAGAAAAAAATGTACACTACTTGACAGAAAACTACTCTGGCGATTGACTTACTGCCGTTCTGGCTGTCAGAATGGGTTTTAATAAATGACTGCTGCTGTTGTATGACAGGTAGTTTCGTTGTGAGTAGTGCACCACTCACAAGTAGCATATTACCCATAGGCAGCAATCAGGAACAAAAGAGCAAGCTCCGAACGCCGGGAAGACGGTGGACAAGAATAGACTATCGGAATAGTGTATACGCACTATGGCAGAAGTTTCACCAAAGGGAGTGACAACGTACCACCACCTGATGTATGTGAGTGTATGTCTGACGTGCAGATGAGTGAACGTGTTTGTGGTTTGCTTTTTGACATGAACTATGCAGGAGTTTGCTCAATAAACGAATTCTCAGGCCAAGCGTCTTTTGCGGTCACAACACTGCAAGTCATCTTTGTTTGGTCTCGCAAAACCATTTTTTTCCTGATAAGACTTCCCAGTATTGATGGGATTTGGCATGGACAAAATTAGGACCAGAACCCAGACGAAGTATGGTTGATGTCATATACATGGGCAGTGGTTGTGCTGAGAATGAACAATTATGCCGTATTGGAGAACAATTCACCAGAAAGTGTTATCCAGGTTCAATTATTATATATTTCTGGGGGAAATAGGTTTGAACTGTCACACGTAACTGTCGATCAAGTTTTCGATAAGTCCATTCGGAATAGTCGAACCTATGGAGCACCCTTTGATGGGGATAAATCAACCGTGTACAGTCTGCAGTTCAGTGCACACATCAAAACATCTGCAAGGAACACACGTTCTATTATGATGTTAAAAGATATGCAATGTATGCTCGCATAAGTGGCATATGTGTATTGGTCATCATGTGTTGGAAGTAGACGGCCAGTTTTAGGGATTTTGTCTCTCATCAATAAGTTTTGTTATCTTAAGAACGACTTCGACATTATATTGTTGATGGGTTGTGGAGTCTGCCAACTCAAATGTAAACCCTCTACAATGAACGAAGTAAAGTACGAAACCAGTTAAACGTAGCGAATCATACGACGTCCTTGAGTAGAATAATCGTCTTTACAAATATTTTCATGAGGTTTTTTGATATGTCCATCATCGGACAGTGTAGGAATTAATTGTGTACTGTAGCTTGAAACACTGGGTTCCCTTTAATAACTTCATTAGTGCAGAAAGAGGACATGTGTTGCGATATGTTAACATTTCGTTAACACTCATCAGTCGACCAAACCCTTCTTGTATGCTATCGGGGCAAACCTGGAGAATTGGAGATATTGCCCCGATAACATACAAGAGAGGTTTGGCCAAAACCCTATTCCATAGGGCCAGATGCATTTGTACCCCTGACAAGCTGCGGATGGAACAAGGAATGCTGAGAAGAACGTTGCTAACAAACGGGTATCCTGAAAAGTTCATAGACATTCACAATAGGGTGAACAAATGCAATGGGTCAGTGCGAATAGCTCAAAAGAAAGATATATTCCTATATTTGCAATTCAAAGGTGATCATCTAACAAATGACATCAAGCGCAAATTGCAATGTGCCCTATCCCGTACGTATGCAGCCGTTCAATTACGCTTGGTTCAAACCACCAAAGGACCCATTCTACACAATCGCGAACGCAATCTGTCTGACCATTCTGTCTCTCAGGTTGTCTACCAGTTCACTTGCAGTTGCGGTGACGTTTACATAGACAGAACAGGCCGACGACTATCTCATCGAGTGGCGGAACACGTCCCAAACTGGTTAAAACAGCTCATGACACAACGATCTGAAACCAGTCAGTCCGTTACTCGAAGCCGCGCATCATCGATTTCCAGACATCTCATGATAACAGGTTGACCAACTTAGATCATTCAAAATATTGTTACGTCAACAGAACCCGAAGCTACTGGCTTTTAGCGAAGCCATGTTGATCAGAGCTCACCAGAAGACGCTATGTGCACAGAAGTGGTTGAAACAACTTGTAGGGTTGCCGTGGTGGTGATGACGTAATACGTGGTGTGATTGTTTACGTTGACCATACTGTGCCTATCTCTATTTGTGTGTCATATGTAACCTGCATGTTTTACGTTTGCGACTGATGAGAGTAAACGAAATGTTAACATATCGCAACACATATCTTTCTTCTGCTCTGATGATGTATACTGTAGGTTGACATTAGTCAGGTGGTAGCTTATTGGGCAAGGTTGCAAATGATCGGTCGTCGGATCATCACGAAACCTTGTATACTTATCAGATCAATTCCGAACCCCGAACCTTCACTACTGATTCAAACCATGCTCAGTTGGTTCAATGAATACAGTAACTTCAACCTGCCTGAGAAGTCCTGATCACGGGGTTATCGATTGGATAGAACAGAGTGATTCTGTTCATTCTCCTTTCGAAATGATCGGGCAAGCTGAACACTATTCAT
>LUCH01000659.1:82339-112761 GCA_013368495.1 Paragonimus heterotremus | reverse complement strand
CACCAGTGATGAGCATTAGCGAGAGCTAAACCTGAGTCTAGTGCTTCCTCTCGAAGTTGGCTAGCCGAAAGGCTTATCTGAATGCGAAGTCTGCGATCGAGTGTGGGTGGTGTTCAATTTTGTAACAATTCCGTATAGACCGGTAAACTGGAGTATCAGTTGGCGCCAACTAGACTGACGTTTTACACAAGAAATACTATTGGACTGACTGGTCTATTGTTGACATGAGATTTTCTTGTAGCATGAGGATTACCGCCTCGATTCTTACTTAGACTGTCTCCACCTGTTGAATCCATCCGAGGAATTAACAAATATGTCACTAGAGTGTCCTCTTTATGGATGGACAGTACGATAACTTATTTGGGGTATACAGTATACACATAGTTTGTTTCCAACTGTCTTCTTTTCAATCAGTCTTTGACAGGATGTAACCAGTAACCAGTTTTCAAACTTGACATACATCACAAATCCATTTGGAAACGTTGCGAAAATGATCCTCACGTAAAGGATAAATTATTTCTGGCATTGTGAGTGTCAAATAAGTCACTTGGAGCCGGTTTTGTACATTTTTTCACATAGTACCATGACTATCCACACTCGGTGCTCAAAGGAAGCGCGTTCACCGGCACACGAGCGGTGTTAAACCAGCGACTGAATGAGCTTCGTGCATTGAGTCGCTCAGGTGGCTCTGGTGGCGGTCATTATGGTGCTAGCCCGGGTGGATACAAACGGTCGTCTGAAGACCAATCCGAAGTTGAAGCCAACACCTCGTCAAGCGTGCCAAACAAACGTGCAGCAGTCGCAAGGTCTTTCACCCCAGCAGGCCTTGTTCAAGGTGGTCTGCTGGGAAAGGACAACCCACAAGTAAGCCAAGCACATTTCGATGTAATTAATTGAAGCATGTCTTGAAACTCTGAGTTCTCAAATTATGGTTCATGTCATTCTTAACTCACCTTAACTAGTGGATGCTCACGTTTTCACAGGAATATTGAGGTTGGTAACTTTGGAAAATAATTCACAAGTAACTCACTATTAATCACAGGTGCAACAGCAATAATTCCAAAACGTAATCTCAGTTTGTTTGTTTAGTTTACTGGCAAAATTTGGGACACTAATGAAAGAATGTATTAGTGGAACTGATGGATAACAGAGTCCAAATGTGAAATTTCCTAGTTCCTGGCGCGGTTTCATAGCTCAGCTGGCACAGCACTTGCCACGTTTGGGCACAGTGTTTCTGTCGCTGGTTCGAATCCAGCCAAAGCCCTGACTTTTCACTAAAATCCTAAGTCTACCAAGCTACTTATTAGTGATAAAGTTTATTAGTGACAACCGTGTCGAGCTACAGACTTGCAACTTGAGTTAGTTTTATCGGCTACGATGAAAACAATGTATTTAGAAGTCACTTTCCGGTTGTTCATGTCTATGACAAACTATCCGAGAAAATGACATCACTTGTATGACAACCGTTTAACTGTTGTGTCTAAAATTGGTACTAAGGCAAATGAAATTATGACAACCAATATGTTCTCATCCGCAATAAGATGTACATTACTACAGTATAACATAGATGAGGAGGCTAAACCTAATCCGTCACTTCGTTTAAAATGAGCCAGCCAAGAAGTCCATGTGATCGCAAAAGCTGACCTGCTGTGTCGCAAATGTTCATTCTTTACCAAACCAATCAAGTTGGGATTTTGTTAAGGCTTAGAAATAACGAAACTTCTCATCAAGAATGGGAATTAGGCACAGATCCCCATGCTTATAATGAATGCGATTTAATCGACACTCTAAATAGGTGCGAACAACGTGTAAATCTAGCGCACAAGACTAACGTTACCAGATCGTCTTAAGCGAAAACTGTAGGTATACCTAAAAGCTGTTCTACCAGAATACATTTTCTCAATAACTAAAACATTACCTAGCCGATATTCTACAATCGGCATTTCCAGCCTGATTAGGAGATGTTATTTGAGAGAATATTGATTGGAGTTAGCCTGACAGCCTCTCGAGATAACCAAGTAAACTGAACACTACGCGAAATCTGTTACAGTTTAATCTTCATATGTGATGACCTGGTCACACTTAATAAAGAGTCATTGACAGTGTTGAGTATGCTCGCAACTTCATCTTCGGGGCCGGACGAAGTTATGTACTACTGGTGAGTCTCATCACCGAGGAGGATGAACTCACCGAAATGAGGAAGACAACAGGCGGCCGGCAAGCAGTTCCAAAATACAAAGTACATTTGAAAGTGATCATCACTTTCAATGGATCAGAGTACTTACGTGCATATGTACCATCATTCTGGTCCATTTCGAATGGAAGCCTTAATGGACAGCACTGGGTTTTCTCTTCCAACAAAACACGGAAATATTGCGGGGGTTAAACTTGCGCTTGCTTTGTTCACGACCTAAGGAAGTCGTGGTCGATTCAACATACATGTAGATATACGGCTACGGTCATGTATAATCAGCAGGCAGTTTCGAAAGTGTGTACACATTGTCGTTGAGTTCTAGCGAGAACAAAATCTGGGTCAAATGTCTGAGTCCAAACTGGTGCAATCAAAAGATCTATTTGGTCACGAAAACTGCATTTAACTGTTAGTAGTATTCACCTTGAACTAAGCCAGTTAACTCAGCTTAAACAACAGTAATATACAGGTTCAGAAGTCGATTACTCCAAAGGTTGAAGATCAGCTTTCCTACAAGTGTATGTAATTCCACTGTTTATTTGTTTCCTATTCAATTACAGGCTATTTTGAATAGCTTATGGCTCATCAATAGAACGCAGTTCAACATTGGAGGCACACAACGACACAGAAACCTAGTGTGGGGACAATTCCAGTTAGTAACGGACGAGCTTGGAGTAAAAGCGGTCAAATTCACGCCATTGTTTGAATCTGCAGAGGTTCGTTACTGTCGAGGTCACGGTGGCGCAAAAGGATGTGGTTCTGACGCTAGTGGTCGATCCTCCGGGTCCCTTCAAACTTTAAGTTGCACCGGAGCGGCTAAAAGGCAGCCACTGCCTTTTAACTGCGTAGAGTTATTCGAATTGTATGCAAACCTGCGACCGCCGGAAGCTCGTGGAGTCTCGGAACCGTTCTATTTGTGTCCAGAACCCACATGGGAGCAGAGTGGTAATTGGTTTAAAACAAACGCAGCCGGCTCACAACTACTTTCACGCATTCCCCGCTTATTGGGACTGAAACCCGCTAGAGAACCAATGTTAACCAGCACGACTGCAGCCAATTTGGAGCAACCATCAAAAGATCCATACGATCTGGCTGCAGATACTAACATTTGCTCGAGAGAAGCTCAGAGCACATCTTATTTTTCTGGATTATCGGATGCAATGCTTGGGAAAGCACTGTTTGCAAAACAACAAATGCACGCACAGCAGCAATCAGCAAGTTCTTCCTTTCCATCGGTGTATCCTCCAATACCTCCTAACTTTTTGAATCTTTTCCCCTTCGTGTTACCTCCGGGATCTGAGCCACTATCAGCTCCTCTAACTCAACAATCATACCTCATGCCTCCATCTACATATTCAAATATTTTGGCACCAAATTCTACCTTGTTATTTCCGCAAAAATCAGGCCATTTGTCTCAAGCTAAATCGATGAAAACCACATTCCCATTGGAACAACATGAAGCAGACGATCTGAGTCATACAGGCGCATCTGGCTGCCGCAAATATGAGAAACAGCTTCCAGCAGTTGATCAGCATTGTGGTTCGCCACGTTCCCAATCAGAGCCCTACGCGAACGCCCCCAGTTCTGACGGGTCACCTTCTCCAACAGATGCGGAAAATTTGTCCTTGTCCGACACATCACCCCGTCTTCCTGCGTGTTCTATACTCGACGCCGTATCAAACACACAGACCATCTACTGCCCGAGCAAATCGATTGAAAAGCTGTCTGATAGGCGGCTGAATCAAAAAGAAAACTACAGTCCTCAAACATCTACCGATTCACACTCATCGCTATCGAGACCACAGTCTACCGGCAGCAGGCACAGTCCAGTGCTGGGGGCTTCTTCTGAGTGTTCCGTTCGAACAGACGGAAACGTGACTCCGGAAAGATCCAACAACCTCGAAGTGCACGAACATGCAAGTGGACAATCTGCATGTTTAACACCGAAGGAAGTACTCAATCTAGCTCACTGCAAACAAGAAGGATCAAGTTGTGCTTAGAGAAGACATCGGAATTATCTGCCCGTCTAAATGGTCAACACCGTTCACAGTCAATTGTATAGATCGAAGTGGGCATTTAGACATTTATAGCCGTACGCACACAAAAAAGTGTAATATGCACATATTACCATCCTCCTCACTCATTCAACACTGCATTCGATCGTGTCAGGAAAATTCACCTTGAAATTGTTGGTGAATCGCGTGTGATCTTATTCTCCGTATACTACCTAATGTGTGTTATGTTTTGTTCTATCTTATTCAACAAACGAAACTATGCCTGTTTTATCGAACCGACCCTGTTCACTGAGACCATATGAAGATATACATACTACAACTTTGTTCACAACTGGTTTGACTTATTGTCATCTCGTTGACCCGAATCATGGTCCCTTTAGGAGTTACACTTTCCAGTGGCCATTTCAAATTCATTTTTATATGGCGCATTGTGTTCACCATCATATGGTATACAAAGTAGTATTTTGGCCGGATGATATCGTCAGGCTGCCCAGTCACAAACCGAAACAGTCGAATCCACCTGGCTGCAACTCGTGACCATGTGATTGACAGTTGAACATCGTTTCCACTGGTAATGGTCGTGAGAAGATTAGCTAGTAATGTCGCCAACCCCAAAACTCAGTTAGTTCTTGTTAACACTTACCGGGTAAGGATAATCGGGACAACGTCCGAATCGAACAACTTTATGTCACGAACGGAAGCTGTTAACCATCCGACCACTGGTTTGAGGAGTACAGCTTATGAAGTCCACAGCTATACCGATCACCTCATCACAAGCGATATTCTTGTAGGACTGGTCAACAAGTGTTCAAGATGCTGAGCTTGTAGGCCTAAAATTACCGGCTGGGTTCACTGTTTGACTATCGCCTACTGATGCAATTAAAGAAGGCTCACAGCGCTCTCAATAAGATGTTGTTTTGAGAGCGGACATCGTGAAACTATTGGTAAACTTTCTTTACTCATCGTCAGAGAAAGCAGACCTAGTGGTATCGGTGATAAACTGGAATCAGGCTTCGGATATTTGGTTAACAGAGTATATAACGAAGTGACGAAATTTGTTTACGTAAAATTACAAGTTGAGCTCTTCTATACAGCGTTTGTGTATGGAGTGATCTCGTAAGCTGTGAAACGGATGTTTTATAAAAACAAGGCTTGATTTCCAGGTCAAGTAAACAGTATCAATGACTTTGTGACCTTTTGTTCCAATTACGTACAACCTCAAGCGAAGTGAGTCAGTTTAATAGCAGCAGACATTCTACCTTAGGTTTGAGGAGCAGGATGGTGACATGTATGAGCATTTGGAGAGGATCACCTAATTATTTGTAAGTTGGGGCTGTGTGTTAATAACTCTTGTTAGGATAAATTGATTTACACAGGCAGTCCATTTTCATGTGATCAACCCGAGGTAACGGAACAGCATTGTAAACCATAAACACAATGACGAAGATAATGAACGGTATATTACTTGGTAAAATGAGTTTTTCATTGTTTTTTTCTGTTAGGCTGTAACTCATGTAACAAGTTGAATCAAACATTACGAGTCTGCCCTTTTGGGATGAGAATTTGTACGTGTAGTGATGACTTAGCTCCTCTGATTCAAAGGTAGGCTTACACAGATTCAACTGGAAGTAAATTTAGGTTTAACTAGTTTTAAGTTGGTGGCATAGATAACAGTGTAGCCTGAAGGCGGCTGTGAAGAAACTCGTTCATCCCCGATTTTTCACGGGATTTGTAAACCAGACACTAGTTCATCTACGGGACACATTGTTCAGGTTAAATTCTTCGAAAAGTTTATAAGGAAATTTACCCTGGAGGCTATAGGACTATAATTTGGCTATATGCAGTAGTAACAACTAGAATGAAATCGGGTCCAGAAAAGAAACTTCTGTTTGTCAACCACACGTATGCGTTTGCTGGTCATTATTCATTATGGTGACAACATAATGGAGAACCCAAGGAGATTATATATTCAATTTTTAGTGAGAAAAGAAACAAAAGATTCTCCCCAAACCTAAACTATACAACTGATGATATGGGCAATGAAAGCCACTCAACTTCTTTGATCTAGAAATCAAGCATCTTCGTAAAACGCATGCAATTGGTAAAATAGCCATATTCAAAACACAGAAGCGTTGGAAGCTTTGAGTTGTTTTTTGCTCTCTGTACCATACCAAATTAGGTACCGATTGATTTTGGTAATGATACTTGCTGAAAGTGGATAAGATTTCGAATAAACGATATAGCAATTATTCAGGCTAGGGACAGTAATCGTGAAAACAATTTATTTTTCTCACCACAGATGAGTAGATATTCACGCAGTGGGTACAACGATAGCAAGGACTATTCAGCAGAAGTAAAGTTGGTAAATTAAAACAGCTTTATGAAATTGTCTGGTGATAAACCGTTCATTCAAACTTGCCATATCACATATTTGTCTCAAGAGTAACGTCTGGAATAGATATTAGCTTAGACTATATTTGCAGTAGCATGCGTAAATATAGGCTTAATGAGTGATCTGGTAGAACTGTGGTGAACACCTGGTGAACTTCGTGAGACTAGTAGAAATGAGTCCTGTTGACAAATCCTCTGAAAAAAGTCTAGAGAATATCCTGGAACGGTAGAACCAATGGAGTGAATACAACCCGTGAACATTAATTCTGCATGACGAATTAGAGTAGCGATACAGTTTAAGCCACAGACAGAGAATACAACCATCACACTTTTGAAGAGGTAGCAATAATATTCTGGCTGAACGTCCCAAACAATCAGAAGTATCCTGTGTCACGATTGAGAGACGAATTGAAATGAATAAGTTGGTTGGAGATAGTAAAATACCTGTTATCACAAATAATCTTCAAATATCGTGAGAAAAATCGAAATGGAGACAGTCAGTCTGTGGTTACTGAGATCTCCTTCGAAAACGTTCGCAACCATATGCTATTTTTGGAGAGTCTGACAACGGGATTGCTAAACATCTACTGCTGTCCTTAAAAAAAGTATGCGACACTGTCCACATCGGATACTTTGGGTTTTTTTGAACTTTTAAGTTCAGTTGACACAGTGGTTGAGTTCACTTTCAAACCAGTCGAGTTTACGAAATCGATGTCTGCTAAACTAGATTGCCTGGTTGGTGATAGAATTGTAACAAACTTGATTAAATGTCCCAATGTCAACTATGTGAGTAGATTGATGACTAGTGATTGCCTTCAATGTTTACAAGCTCTACCCTATTAATCAAGAGTTGTTAGATTCCATGAGAGAACAAATGTTATTCTGAATGCATATGTGCACTTTACATCTCATATTTCTCTTCACTTGATGGCAATCATGAAATTAGTTTTTCATGTTCATTTCCTCCGAATCAATAAGCACTCGACTCTCATATAATGATTTAAACAAGTAATAAACATGAAACCAGAAGTTACGGGGTAGTTGCAGATCTGCTCACAATAACTCAAGATATCTGCATCACGCAGAATATGGCAAGCAGTTGTTTCCAGTATTACTTGCGGTAGAGAGGTAGTCATAGGAATGCGGAAGCAGTTCTCTGCAAAATTAGGGCTGATAATTGCTTTACTCACGTTTTGTCTCATGCACAATTGAGTGACCTAAATAAAAGTATCTTTTTCAAATACCAAACTCGTTAAGAG
Source organism: Paragonimus heterotremus (assembly GCA_013368495.1). NCBI lineage: Eukaryota > Metazoa > Platyhelminthes > Trematoda > Plagiorchiida > Troglotrematidae > Paragonimus > Paragonimus heterotremus. The sequence continues at coordinate 104,905 of LUCH01000659.1, read as the reverse complement.
AAGAGACTTTTATCAAAAACCGAGAAAATAATGAATTGCTAAGGCAGAAAAATACTTCAGTCGGAACTAGTGATTTGCCATACAAAAACCAACAATATATGAACCAATTAAAGACCTGTAGGTGATTGCGCAACTAGCATGTAGATGATTCTGATACACAACGGGATGCGTCTAACTACAAAGCATTTAAAACTACCGAAAAGAACCGTTTCAAAATATCATACAAACAAATTGTCTAGTAAACATTGAACGTTTGATACTGCCAACTTTGGAGAAGTGGAACGCACACCTCGATATAGGCTCCTTATCTTTCAACCGCTTTACACGAATCGACTAACACAGAGAAAAGCGGATGATGAAAAAGACCACCTTAACTAGAAAGTGTTGTAAGCAAAACACTTTAATGATCAACAACTGATTGTTAGTCTGAAAGATAAAAGAATGTGTAAAACACACTTGGCCAAATGACTGATCCGGTTGCTATGTAAATGATGCATGTGCTGAAGCTAAGTTATGCTTGACGACAGCACTTACTTTGTTTCTCTCGCAACAAGCTGCTTCTCAGCTGCACAATACGCATGTAAAACAGAGAACAACCATAGGTCTCTAACAGAGTTGACTTCCACTTACGACAGGCACTGATGTATCGACACTGAATTAAGCAACCAACAGTCATTGTATTCGAAAGAACACAAGCTACCCAAAATACGTCCTGTAGATTTTTCTTACTGAAACCAACAATCTGATGAATATTGATATAATAAATCAATCTCAAGTTTACTTAAAAGATCCAAAGAGAAGCTATCGTTAGATGCTGTTTGAAGTAAGTCAGCTCTAGTTATTGATTTGTTTACTCAAAAGAAAGAACTTCGGTGTCACTTAATGAAAGACACCAAAAGACTATTAAGAGACTGTTGACCAAATATAGACAGACTTCTCTGTCTGCAATATAACAGCACAAAGACAAAAACGTAGTCGACTAGCAACAGAAGCTAACATTTCCGTAACTATTTTAGTTTTTTCACTTAAGGCCATAAAGCGAACTAAACACAGGCCTGGCAGATCAGTTTGATATAAGGCTACACATGTCTGAGTAGGACGGATGAGAGGCACCTTAAGAAACTTTGTTTAGCGGAATCACCAAGAGATCGACACAAAGATGGCCGATGAAAGGATTTTCCGCTCACATATAAGATAGTCAACGAACAGACAGTGGGTGAACATCGCAACCTGTGCGGAAGGATGCAGGTGTATATAAATTTTGCATCCAACTTCTTAAGAGGTGACAGTGAGTTTAATCACCAGGCATCTACCATCATTAACTGGAAAAGAATGTTCAAATTAAGAAATCATTTGCACGTTATTATTCACAGCAAGAACTATGCCTAAATATTCCGTGTTACAACGAGATAAATGTGCGCTCTTCATGTGACAAAATTGGAAATGAAAGCAGTGGATCGATATCCTTCAATCAGATGAATCGATACATCTTGATATTTTTAAGACTTCAGAAGAAAATGTCATTTTGAATAATAGCGGGAAATAGTTCCTATAACATTTTGCAAACTGCGGTCTGATTGTGAATAACTAGATGTATCTCGAAAGACAGTATCGTTTTCATCATTTGTCGATCACGATCGAAGATTCCTGATTTGATAAACAGTTGACTAACTTCAAATTGAACATCACCCAGAAGTGATCACGACTGTCGCATTCCCATGGACTTTTCAGTCGGCCCCTTTCAAAAAGAAACACTAGACTTGAGTTTCGTTATCATTAGAGCTCGTCAGCAGTGCATATCCTTGCCACAGTTGAGACTAAAACTCCGGCCACGCTGTTCAGGAGGCGACCGTGTTTACCACTGCCCCACTGACGGCGTTAGCTATGGCTACATGGTCGCAGTCTGTGAGCGCAGTCAGTTGCACAAAGCGCACACGACCGCTTATATTGCTACAGATTTGAAAAGACGTATACCGACTACAACGGTCTAATTAGACCGGCCAACTTCTACGCTGTATCACTCTACATCATGATATACTTATGTCTTGTAACTGTGCACGTTTTCAAAATCAATAGGAACTTTTTCAATCATCCTGCATACATTCCGAATTATTAAACGGCCTCTTGAAACTTGTTTTGAAGACAATAAACAGGGATTTATTTTAATCGCCCAATCAATACAGGTGTAGACTTACGATGCTTTGTGCAGCTTACTGCGCTCACAGACTACGACCATGTAGCTATAGCCTGCGCCCCCCACTGACCTCACATCAAGCACGACCGAATTATCATATGTGAGTGCTCAACCACTTTTGTTTGTGAGTAGTGATCACATTGCCCTATCGTCTCGATAGGTGACTAACTACTGGTTAACAACCTCAAACTACTAGCCAGCTATTTATAGACTTTCGTTGTCATGGTCAAGCATCTAGGACTACAATGTCAAATCTACAATCACCCTGCTTCTTACACGATCGAGATTTGCAGCTACCCTGAGGCTGCCACTATAGGATTAACGCTCCGACAACAACAAACTGTTTGTAACAGACACTCAGATGCTTTTTGAAGGTACATAAATTTCGATTGCACTCGTCATCTGTGTAACATGTACTCTGGTATATAAGTGTGACCTACCGGAAAGCAGGTATCGGGCACGTTGTCAGTAAATGTATTGTTGGTCAAATTAAGAAGTAATCAGTTTATTGAGACAAATGTTGAACAGAATGGTAGAAAATAGGATATTTCTTAAAAGGTTCACCTTATAAAGAAGAAAACCGAAGTTTCATAAACTTAACGAATAATCCATGCAAAAGTTTTAAGAAAGGTTGTACAACATGGAAGGAGAAAGTCTGCAGATGTAGAAATAAAACGAGAGGACCACTCGATCAGGCAGCAGCGTGAAACCATTAGGGCAAGTGGCCTACATGGTGGCTACGGTGATTTTACTGGCGTGCAAAATCTTGCATAACCCGTAGATCTACAATAATTTATAACAGCTTTTTTTTCTTCTCCAAACAGAACACAAACATAAAGCAGTTTAGGGTGCATATCTTGTTTCTTTTAAACGTTGTGCAAACAAGCAAGCTGGTTGGTTAACTGATATAGATGATTGATTGGATTCGAAGCAGCGGACAAGGACCATGCGTGTCTACGCAGCATGTGCTCTGACAGATTTGTCATTAAACTATGCTGGTAATTTGGGTTAGATCACTTACCCATTGTCCTATTCATTTGGTGTTCGACAAATCATTCTCGAGGCTGGCTACCGATGAGCAGTCAATGCCACATTTGGGTAACATATCTGCGCTACTCATGAGTAGTGTGATAGATTTGTTGATTTCGATACACTTCGGTTTTCGCGTGATCGAGAACTAGAGTGGACTACGTTCCAAGATACTTATCCTGAGCGTTCCCCCGTTCGTCCGATACACCTAAGCATGTAATTATGAACGAAATCGCAGATGATATTACTGGTGGTGTGTGAGTGACTTGAATCTTACGAACAGTGTGGTTGGGATTCTTTCCGTTTGATTGATGAGCCATATATGCGATTCCCTTGTTAATGTTAAGCATCCGTTGAGCACATACAGTGATATTGTTCCCTATTGACTGAACTTTTAGTAGACGTCCATACTTAGTTTTATTACCATTCAAAATGAAACACGCCTCACGTGAGTAAATTTAGCAAGCAAACACCTATCCGGTTGTCTCCAGTGAGCATCACCTGCGAATCCTACTGAATAAGGTGAACGTAATAAGATTCCTGGTGCTTACTCCTGTAGGAGGACTCTTAGTAGGGGTATACTGCCATAAACAACATGCGGGCTGTCCATGTACCACTTATGTGGAAGGTGAAATACGTCGATATTTTTATCGCACCTAGAAAGGAGAGTTCGTTTTATGTTTCGGAACTTTAAATGCTGCGGAAACGTTTTGAAGTAAACTTTAGAATGATCTAAAAAACCGGTTAGCGTTCTGATGTGAGTCATACACTGAAAACGTCATCAGAGTTTTGTCAACAAAGTGCAGTTTAGTGAGTAACTGTTTCAACTCGTTTTCTTCTTGACATTCTAGGGCAAATTTTTACTTCATTGAATAGATTAAATAAGACCGAGTTTTTACAGTGGTCTGCATGTCTCAGATAAGAGTAGGATACATTGGACACGTTCTGCTGTATAGCATAAACAAACAACCAATATCAGATGGAAACTAAGAAATTCTGCAAATGATTTTACATCAAAAGGTTATTTTAGTTTCTGCATTCGGCTCACCTGAGAGGAGGTGGACGGGCAGAAAGGAACGCATATCTCTTAGGCTATATTGCAAAGTATTTGATTTAATTATCATACTCCTGCTTAAAAGTAACTTTATTTACAGATGGCTAAAAGCCAATAATGCTACGGAGGCTCTGCTTCCTAAAAACCACTGCTGTTGGGATTTCCAATGTAGGTAACAGAAACCCAATAGACGCAATATCGAGAAGACGAAGATCAATGGAAGATAGTGCGTAGACGGCATGTGAATTCATTCTGTCATGCGTGATGAAGGACTGCTTTGAAAAATTTGATGGACTCTCCAGAATATCTTTTCCTTCGTGGTGAATGTGAATGCCATTTCTCAGTAATCAACCTACATAACCATTCGATATTTTCATCTGCAGCTGGAGTCAACGTATCATTAGTTCCCGCATTATATGAGATGTAGTGTTGTGAGCCAAGAGCGGGGATGGCGTAAGTATTGTCTATTCGGAAACCAACACATGGGGTAAGAGGTTCAACACAACAAACACTCCTTTGCGTAAAACATTGAAACTAGAACTTCACGGTTGCCAGTGCCAAGTACATGTATGTACAGAGAACAATTTCATGTCAAACTGCGTTCCTGTGTCTCCTATACTTTCACCCCGGTCACTTCAACATCCAAACACATGCTCATTCTTCGCTACTGAATAGTGATGTGAGTAGTATAGTGCTATCGTTTGTCATTACTACTGCAGTATTGATCCTCGCATTCATTTCTTGTATATTTTATCATATTTTCTCTCTTTTGAAGATCAACATGTTTATTTCGGTCCCATAAATTAGTCAGCCGCTTACATTTTCGATAGAGGTTGTGAATACTACAGTATTTCCGGTTGTAATAAGCTGCATTCAGCACGTTTCTATAGTGTGGACATATTTGCACTATCTCATAATCAACTAGCCTCATCGATTCCATAGTTTGTGTGGCTGAACCTTCCTACATATATTACACAACTTACAAGCCCTTGACAACAATGTTCAACCGTTTTAGCAAGAAACAGAGGCGTTGCTTTCCATAGTGTGTTTTAATTTTGTGGTTTGATTGCCCTACTTGCGTTAATTTCTACTAACTTGTTCACAGAACTGATTGGAGTATCTAAATTATAACGCTCTCTTAGTGCGGATATTGTTACAACAAACTTTCCAAACTTGGAGAGGGCATTCCCTTTCTTTTGGACTGTAAACAAGACAGCGCCAATTTATGATCTGCGGAACAAGTTGGTCAGGGTAGTGAGCGACTTCCGCATTTTGCTTTAAACAGGTTGGTCGACCTACCATTTGGTGTCTGATTTTCTTGTTCTGTAAGAAATGGTGATTCCCATTTGATGACACTTACATCGAATACCGCCAGTTCATTTGTTCTGCGCAACAAGAACGGAATGCTTACTACGGATTAATAACAATTTCCTTGCTGTCCTAACTTGGAGGCCATCATCATAATGTCTCAAGATGGACCTCAATTCATCAGTCCAATCAACCTGACCCCAACTGAGAACATATTGCATAGCGTCTCATTAGCCAATGCCGTTCTGCTTCCACAGGGGTTTCAGTTGAAAATGGGAACATTTCTTGGATTTTCAACATTATATCTTTGTCAGTTGGACGGGTAATCCCCTTGGCTTCCAAGCGTTTTATCCCTTTCTGTACTATCTTCCTGTTCATCTTCAATGTCCTTGATCTCCAACATCTGAATGACCCTAATATGCACGTCCCATAAATTGACAGAACTGATTAAACTTTCCGATGATCGACCGTCAATCGCTGATTGCGACAAATACTTGTTAAAAACCAGGACATCTACATGTATGGTGCAACTTCAATCATGTGTCTGAAGTTATTACTTTTTGTTATGAAATGAAGTTGTCTACACAGCTCGAGCACCGAATCACATTATCAATTCATACCGTAGCCACTCCGCAATGAACATGCCAGATTGATCTACCAAAGGTGGCTACGCAAGTGCTAGGTGTTCCGATAACAGTTATATACTACTAAGGGTATATTGTAATTTGAAGGGATTTCAGGCTCTCGTAACATTTGCGTAACGGGTTTAACAGCTGTGAATGCGACTTATTCGCCTAATGAGTCAGACGGACGTCACTAATGAATAACAGAAACTTTATCCGATTTTCATAGGACTGACGATTTGCGGGAGTTTCAAACGTAGATTGATAACATTTGATCATATATCAGGCAGTTACTCTTCGCTCTTCTCGCTGATGACCTCAGCCGCTCTAGGGACATTTCGACCACTTTCTTGATCTGATGAGACAACGGATCATGAGATTTGCTTGTTAGCTTCATGCTCTGTGCTCAACACCGGAAGTAAAGCCTTATTGACGGTGACTTTGGTATACTGGTTCATAAGAGCTGAAGATTGGGAAAGACATGAACAACGCGTGTAGTGAACACCTCTGAATTTTCAAACTCAACATAGACTACTGATATCAGACAGTAGACAGCTTGACATGACAAAATATCTAGCGAATGTTGTCAAACTGTCGTGGTCGCGCAGTACATTACGTGTTGACGTTAGACTTAAAATTCACACTTGCTATTTTCGAAGTTACTTCGGTTGTTCTAGTGAAATCCGTTTTTGATTATGAACATAAAATAGTGCATAATTGTACTTGTGATAGTATAGTGTGGGTTGATTCTGTAGTTGGTCCATTGTGACCGCCTAAGCAAGTACCGTGAAGTCGCTTTCCTAGATCAGTGCACTACACTTGAAAATGCGCAACCCAGTGATAAGTAGTGCAGTGGTATTGTGACAAGTGAACTATGGGCACATAAGAAGTTGTAACATATAGAGGAGAATACCATAGTTCCTGGGAACTCATGGTAAGAAATTACTTAGACAATTCAATGGCACATCATACAAGAAAGCGCTATCGGCCAACAAAAGTCCGAACACTAATTGAGTTAATCGAGAGTTCTAGTAAACTAAAGAACAAATTCAGCCAGTTTCTTGATTTTGTTTATTAGCTGAAGGTTCTATCGAAGAAATGCCCAAAAGCGTTCGATCTGTCAACGGAGTAAGGATGTTCACCTGCGTGAGTGTTGAAATTTACCATGTACCAGGAAGGTTTCCTAATACTTGCTGTTGGACTACCGTGTTACCTAAGTGACCGGGTTATCTGAACAGGTACTGATCGACAGAAAAGCCACGGTGTGCTCCTAATTGATCTGAAGGTCCACGGTCGAGGGCAAGCTGTTTTTCAAACCCTGAACGGAGACGGTATTCACATTCTCTTTGAAGGAAAACTTTAATAGACAACGGGTAAATTTTTGGGGCCAGTAGGGGGGGGTGTTTGACAAACAACTCTCGTGTTTGTTGCTCACGTGCAAAATGCACTTACCTTGAAAATATTTCCCAGTAATACGCCACTAACCTCGTCGGAACTGCCTAGAAACGACTGGAAGGTGGCCGATAACACCACATACAACACAGCTTTGCCCTTTAAAATGACCTGCAGAAGTCCCATTTGCAATCTAGGGACAAGATGACCCCGAAGCATTTGGGTTCCCTCTGGTTAAAAATTTAATGAACATTTAGTTTAGGATGTGCTACACAACAGCTCCAAAACAAATTTTCGGCTATTCGATTTTTTAAGGATGGACTTTACGTTTGCAATTACGTTTGGCTAAACCGTACTGTAAATTTTTTAAAATATTTTTTCCAAACGTTTCGGCTACCGAAAGTCACCGGCCCATTTTGTTCGGAATCTGTGTAGAAACTCGTGCGATAAGATCAGTTTTCCGTCTACAGACTGTCACTCACAAGGCATTTGAAGAAAAACTTTTATTTTGCTGGTGACTATGACAAATTTTGCTTGATATAATTCAAACATCATCCAGATTTGATCGCAGCTTTCGCATTTGCACGGACTTTTCAACTAGCTCCTCTCAAAAGGAGGCACTGTATTCCAGTGTTGCTTTCGTCAAAGTTCTACCGAGATTCGAACTCCAGGCAAGCTTTCGTGAGACAACCGTGGTGACCATTGCGCCAGTGACTCCACATTAAGTGGGACCAAAATATGTGTAAACTTAGTTGGGAGTGATGTTCAAATTAATTTTTTATTTCACTCTGTAACAGAGAGAAAAATGATCACTTTTGAGATCCATTGATTGTAACGATCTTCCACGAAGACGTTGAGCAACGCGTAGCAATAAACCAACGATCCCAAATGGTCAAAACAAGATTGGTTCACAAAGCCACGGTACTATTGAACAAATGATCAAAGTTAATAAATAGACAACCTCAACAGTTTCGATCGACGGATCGTTTCCAGGGGATAATTACAATTTGATGCCAAATAGGCTAAAAATGAACTATAAGCACATAATATGACATTCATACGCAACAGAGTTCTTTCGAGCAGTCAACAGGATCAAAAACGACAGGGAAGAGCCGAGCTCCAAAATGTGATGCACGCACCACTCAAGCAAAGTACAAAAAGGCGACAAGTGCCTATTCGCACAACCGTCAATTGACGCGATAAAACAAAACATCTAGGTCAAGGCCAATTAAGGGGCAGAAACAGAGGCGGTAGAATATACAGGGATAAACGTTTTGGGGAAATTGGGTTGGGTCGGATTTTCACACGACTGTAGCCTCGAAATTCGATACATTGATCGCCCATTCAAATTTGAACAACCTGTCCATCTTTCCGAAAATGTTGCTGGAAAAAAAGTATTCTGTATAATAAGCCTGTTTATGATGTCCGTATTTGGCCATTTTAACAAGTCATATTGGTCACTGATGCAAAGACTGCATATTTGTTTGTTAAACAAGACAAAAAATCAAACGTATCCACTGGTTAGTTCCTATGTTTATAAGATGATGGAAGTGCGGAAATTTCCCGTACACAAATATTCGACGTTTGGTTCATGTGAAAGATTGTACAAAAGGTAATAACAAGCGTGAAACTCTACAATATACATCGGCGATGTCCTAATCACAGACGCCAGTACTAGGCTGTTTAGACAGGCTGATTTACCTCCAGTTAGAAGTGAGACAACAAAACTCTTGGTTGACATTTCTACATGCCTTATTAAAGCATATAGTGTCGGGCCCATTCGGATCTTCACCTATAACAACTAACAAAGACAGGAGAATAAATGAAATTAACGAGCTTTACACCATTTACTCACGAACTGACCTCGATGAAAATGTTGACTCACCGAACCCGAGTTATCCTGTACCTCGGACCCAGTCGACACACACGTCCTTGTCAGTACACTGCAATTTAACCGTTAAGTTGGTGCATTTAACAAACTGTACGCGAGAGATGAAAGCCAAGGTAGAAAAATAGGCGGTACGATATGCCATGATTGGCCATCAGAAGGTGAGGAGTGCATAAAATGTCCCGTTGTTTTTCAATTTTTAAGAGTAGTTTATGCTAGTGAATGAGTTTCAGCTGGTCCTCCTACACATATCGTCGTAAAAACAGTCTCGAACATTGATGTCATAGCTGCTTGCTGGTCTGTTAAATTCAAAAATACACTTTCTACTTTTAAGTGCCATTCATCACAAATGATGGATACGTGAACGGCATTTATGTCAACTGAGATGATGTTAGCAATAAAACAAATTTTAAGTGAAGTTGACAGAATTTTATATTGTTTTATTATGACGCAACACCCGCAGGCTGTTTTGTGATTCGGTTACACCGCTACTAATGAATCGCCCTGCTCATGTTTGCTCGTCGTACACAATCTCGCAGAATTGCTGCGAAACCGTTCCCTTTACAGTTGGTCATCTTTTGTTGTTTCCAAATATTGCAAGCCGCGTCATTAATTAACACGACCCACAATGCATATGAAACACAAAATACGTTATTCCATACTTTTAGCCATGATATTTTTGAAGAAAAAAAAGCGAATTCAGCACAAGGACTTACAGAAGATTCAAGCATGTAAATTCCCACAGTAGAATGCGGCAATCAAGACAAAACATTAATACGAAAATTTCCTGAGCAAAGGTGATATAGGACCATTAAATTTTATTAACTTTGCCATCTAAAAAGCCAAAGTCGAATGGATATTTCCCTAGAAGCTAGTTTGTAATTAGAGCAGAATAACTTGGCAGTCGTTCCCAACAATGGACAATATAAAGGCCGCTGACTGCCATGAATTATTACATGTTAAGTTGACTTAATAATAGTTTATAAGAAAACGAAAAGATAAAAGGATTTCATCGACTTAAAAAACAGGAACCAACTTCCGGAGTTGTTATAAAACCAACTACTCGAATAAGGACAAATGTATATTTAGTTATGATTGTGAAGAAGTTTCGCATAACAGTTCCAAGTGGATCTTAGTTTAACTGAAGATGTTCTTACGTTAACCGTCTTCCTAATATAAACGCCGAATCCATCTGTTTGTGATAAACACCTAATGTTTTCAGATGGTAAAAAACATCAACAAGACTCATAACAAACACACGGTGGATTGTTGTTCGTCAGACGGAAATCCTTACTGGCGACTTCCATGTAAATAATCTATGTCAAATAATGCATTACCAGTTAGCTTATTCTGCAGTACATCCCAGAAGGAAACAAGTCGGTTTGATATTACGGACTGATTAATTCCAGTCGTACGATCGTGCGGCTAACAAAGGATTCGTAAAGAAGCTGTCAGTCTGTGACGGTGGTAGTGAAGGGACGTCTTGAAAGACGTTTGGGAGAACTACAGCCTAAAGTCGAGCACTAAGTCCCATGTCTACCGCTCAATGGTGCTGTCTATACTGTTGTACAGCAATGAAACGTGGACACTGTATCAGTGGAACGTGCGCTATCTGAGCCGCTTTCATTTGCAATGTTTAAGACGCATCTTGGGTATTCGGTGGTCGGACATGTTTCCGAACACCGAGGTACTGCGACGAGCGGACATGAACGGGATGGAAGCCATGCTGATGTTGTATCAACTTCGTTGGCTGGGTCACATCCGTCGCATGGGCGATGACCGTATTCCGAAGCAGGTGGTGTACGAACAACTGAGGTCAGGTAAGCGAAATCATGGTGGTCAAAAGCTGACATACCAGGATGCTGTGCAGATAAGCCTTTCACGTTGTAAAATTGATTGTAGATGTTGGGAAGACCTAGCGTTAAACCGGAAAGTCTGGCGGAATATGATTCGGACTGGCGTCCTCGCGTTCAACGAGCACTTACTGCAAGGTCGAGAACGAAAGCGCGCGGTACGCAAAGGAACCATCGGTGCCATAGGTCGTGGTGACATGACTATATGGCGTTACGATGTGTGCGGCTGCGAATGCACTGGCCGTTTGGGTTTAGTAGATCATCAGCGTACTCACAGTGCATCGTCGGCGAAGAGACGACAAATACGCTAGGCTCAGGTAGGTCATATCAGTATATCCATTGTATTTTTGTTAATAATTACATCGACCAGGACTATTACCGTTTGGCTACTAATTCGCCCCTCTTTTCAGAAACCTGGGTGTCTGCGATCTTCTACCCATGTTTTTTTTTCTTGAACTTTGTTGGTGTTGCATGACGAATCGTCTGCCTGATCTTTTTGTAGTCCAACTTTGACTCTTGTTTTGCAAATTTATCCTCTCTGGAATGCAGTAACGTGAATTCGTACACTGAAATGCTTCTTGTGTTACCTTCCTCATATCTTTCTTCTCAGTTTAGATCTTGTCATTGCAATCTTTCAGTTTATTTTCCGAAAGATAAGAGTATCCTTTCCCTGCTAGCCATTCAATTGGCTAACCAACATTGGCCAGCTGGACACAAAGGTTTCACTCACACAGCTACCGGTCTTATTCCTTCGAGTATACACCGGATACGGAATGTGTGAGCGGAACCGAAAGTGGTGCAACGCAAGCCATTCGGAGTGATGGTTTGAAGCGCAGGCATCCTTTGGCTTCGGTCACTGTGACAGGCTGATCATTTTCGGATGCCGCCAGCCGTAGGGTCAAATGAGTCAAGAAGAAGGCCCAGCAGTAATGTAGCAATGAGGCAGAAAACATACTGCCGATACCCGGTGTCAGCATGCCAGTATGAGAGCGATAGAAAACGGAACTGAAAGTGAGCTAGCGTGCAGCGTATGTCCTAACCGTCGATATTCATGTTCGTTTGAACGAATGTTTAAGCGTGCATGAAGGTTTGAGAGAAAATGACTGGAAATGACAGTTGACAGGTAACCGGAGCCAACGACAAATGAATGGGGCCACTGTGATAACCTTTGGCCAATAGGCTGTCTAAAAGCTGTAATAAGGGCGAAAAAGCAGACATCTCTATGGTTCTTTGAGAGTACTGAACTATACTGGTTGGTCGTCCTACCTCCACGATCAAGGTGAGCGAATAACACTCCCAAGGAGGATTCTGTTTGGACAGTTCTTATACAGTGTCCACAACCGCCAAAACTTGTTCTTTGCACGTGGTGGAATGGCAGTTTCGACCGCTAATCATCTCGATAAAACAGTGATCTATCGAACCAGAGGAAGGGTTGGAACAGATTCTCGAACTGACCAGCTTACTCCATCGGGGGTATAATTAGTGTGATTTAAACTACGATCTCGGTGTTCAAGATGATTAGGGGCCGGCTTTTGATACAAACTATCCTGAGAGTGGCAACTGGCAAACTATGAACTGTAGAGCGATGGAAATTAAAAACATGAATGAGAACGTTGCAATGATAACATAATGTTCTATGACATTTTAACGACAGGACACCTTCGGGAATTGACATCCGTTCGATTGGTACGAAATAGGAATAGCTAGCTGACTTGTAGATCTTCAACAAGATCGCGATTAGGTGCGTTTTGCTCCATGTAACAAACCACTGTCTTTAAATAATTAACCCATATGAAGCAAACTAATTAAAATCAACGAGATATTTCTTATGACACTGGACTCTCGTCAAAAGTGCTCGTAATACATTAAACAAATCTTGGAAAGGTTGGGACCGTATTTGTCAGTCTAGGCGCATTATATTTTCCATTCATCTAATCCACATACAACAATTGACAAAGTACCCTCAATAAAATACGATGAATGACATTCATATTGCTAAAATATCACATATCTGAAAAAAACTTTTCAGATTGCCGAACAAAACTGGAATCCCTTGTTACAAACAGCACAAGAAGTCGACGTGACCCATCTGATGAGTAAGACGCAAAAACGTTGATACAGGTTGGACCTGAACTAGTTGATCGTTTGTCCCTGCGGTAGATGAAGCATATAATATTCAGGAAACAAATGCAACTTCCGAACACTACTTCTACCGGGTTAAAAAAAAACAGACAAAAAGGTTAAGTATGAGAAATGCTATGCCATCAGCCAGTGCTCCTGCTTCCACTGCTTGATTGTCGGGAGGGGATTCACTGTCCAACAAAAAGTGTTAGTCGAACACTGAACCGCTGTAACACACGCGCTATACACAACACATCAAAAAGTATGATCCTTTCAGCGGACAGTTAGATGGGAACAACTGACATGGCGTACTTCTTTCTTCCAAGCAGTCATTTCGATAGAAATGCTGAGCCATCGATGACGTACTTCCTCACACTCGTCGTGTAAGACGAGGTAGCACTATACTGCTTCCCAGGTTACCACATTTAAATGGCAATCTTCCTACCAGGGAAGTGGTAACAGACATGACAGCTGGGGATATCGCGAAAATAATCGAAATACGTTATGAGCAACTCTTGAAGACAGTACATTACTCTAAAGATTTCAGCTAATTTTAGTGGGAGATAATTCTTTTATTGGACATTATGGAGTGACAGTTACTCTGTACATAGGGCCAACTCCTGCTGAGGTCACAGACTAGACAGGGATGAAAAACGTACACGATCGATCAACGGGATTGTCCTCCACGTTTGGTCAGGCAAACAGATATGCATCCATTTACTCACCACAATGGATTCGCACCTTGTCAGGCTCATGCAATCTAAGTCCATTGCCGAAAACAAAAAAACACAACCAGTCTTGGCAATTTATTGGTACGTGGAGTGTTGGAAAAAGTTGAAACTAGATACTAAGGTACTAACTCTTGTTAAAAGGATTGTATGTTCGTGAATGACATGCGTAAATAAGCAAAACGGTTTCAAACGTTCTTGAAGGTGTGGTCAACATAAAACAACCGGCAGCAGAGAAGACTGATGCCTTCTAAAGACAACAAAATGGAATTCCCTTGGCCCTGGTCTTACTTTTGGCGAGTCTAGCAAAATGTCGACATCCTTACGCACATTGCGATGACGTTCAAATAGCACGGAATTCTGCCTAGTCGTCTCGCATGTGTAACTTCTGACGGTAAGTTACGGGAAAATAAGGATGAATTGGGCCATGAGGCGGTATATATGGCACAGTAGCGAATCCTGTGGATAAACGAATCAAGAACTATTTTACGTCATTATGATATAAGAATGTGTGTAGAGGACACGAGGTATAGCTCACATACAAACACGCTTTTTGTAGAGGGTGGTGGTGTTCAAATCATTCAGCTTTGTGTGGGGTGATCATTTTGTGCTTGCATGTTGAAACGACAACGTCAGTGTGGGTGAATAGTGAGAACAACCCCGATGATCGCTCATTTACGCTCCATTTTTTTTGTTTGGAGTGTGATTTAGAAAAGGGGCTGGCCTTACGTGCAGTCATATAACTGCCAAACGAAGAGATGGAACTGTCTCACCCTTAACGACTTGGATACAATAATACCCATCATTATCATCATAACAGCCATGAGCCTGACCAAAAGGTACTGTGGCTAGCGCCGCCACTTACCTCAACGGTGACGTGGAATATCCTAGAAGAAAACGTTACTAAGAAGGCTGGAAATTATTAAAAGAAGACTAGGCGGAAGAACTAGAAATGGTATGGATACAGGTACGCAGTTGATTGTGACACACTGCCATCTCGGATAGCGTCTCTAACCAACGGTTTGAGTGATCACGAGGACCCCATCCAGGCAGGCGACACCTACTCATTTTGCTCAATGGAGCAGTAAGGGTCTTCATATTTCGTGACCACTTTGTTGCTTGACCACCACGCGGCTTTACCCAACTGTTGGTGGCCTCAGCATATAATGCCCGGTACGGTAAACGATCAGATGGCGTACGGAGTATGTGACCTAACCATCGCAAGCGGTGTACCATGATTAGTTGACCAATTGATCGCGCATCCCGAATACGCGTCGGCGAACTGCCACATTGCTCACGCGATCAGTCCACTTAATATGGGCCAATTCGCGGAGACAACGACGGTCAAACACAGTAAGCCTGTTGACATCATCCTTGTGAACAGGCCACGTTTCCGAACCATAAAGCAAAATGGAACGCACACAAGCATTATATACCCTTCCTTTCAGCGACAACCGGACGTCTCTACGACGCCACAGATGACGCAGTTTGGTAAAGGCAACTCGTGCCTTTGCAATCCTCGCTGACATCTCATCAGCATCTCCATTATCTTACAGCAGTTCGTGAAGGCATCAAAGTTTCGGAAATCCGTTGTCTAGGCGACTTGCCAATCGATGTAATATGTACATATAGTCAACTGGTAAACTGCTAACTCCCTTGGCCCATTGTGATGAAAGTTGCGCACGTGCGTCGCACATAACATTGCACCTAAACATCGTTGTGAGAAGCACTGATAAGTGACTTAATATGCACGATAAATATAGGAAGTATACTTTTCTGGGCACAGTCCAGTCGAATTGAAGTGTTTCATGAAGCCTCCCTCCTGAATGTCAAGCCGACATTCCACGACCGACTTCGTCCTTGTCTAGTCACACATAAAGTTGTGATAGTCCGAATGAAGAGAGAACCAAAGACATTTCGAGATATGGTTCGAAGCTCTTGCTCACTAGACCACCAGCTCTACAAGTGTCGCTCGTAACGAAGGGTGGGTGGGAGACTGATATTAATAACGTGAACACACATAACGTGAATACACATCAATGTACCTTGTTCATCCTAGATGAGGAGGACGAACCAAAAGTCATAAATCACCTCCATCCATCCATTGTACTACTCACTTTTCGCAGACGTTGATAACGATGTTTCTTTTGCTTACTTCCATTTGATCGCGTTTGTTTAGATCCACAAGTACACTGGTTTCAGGTAGTTGTTCTGACGGTGTTACACCATCATACTGTCACCTATGATCAATTCGAATTATCTGACGTCCTCCTGGTATTTTGTATCAACACAGTTAAATTTTTGCTGAGCCTAAGCAATGTCATATGAAGTGCGTACGTGAATCTGTTCCATGAGTTAGCAGAAATATACGGGCGTTATCCATACATCCAGGGATAGGAAATAATGTAGTTAATCACGTCGCCTGTACAGTTTTCACCCCTTGAGTCAGCGTTCGATTATGGGGTGCAGAAAACGGGATAACAGCGGTCGATGTGAGCCCCGGTAACTTTATTTGCTGTTGCCTAGAGGATCTGAGCTTGTATATCAATAGTTCCGCAAACAAACGGTCAACTTTTCGAAGATTAAAGCACTACGAAACCATACTTCTGATGGTCCGTTTACCCTGCATACTCCCCAGAGGAGTCACGGGACAAATGACTGAATTTCCTTGACAAACCAATATCATTCCGTTCTAACTAAACGTCTTGGTGATACTTCGTTGACATACGGATAAATACAGACCAAAAATATCGTAAGCGGATATCTACGATTCCTCCTCCAAAAAACAGCACATTTAGAAATGGTAATGACAGACGGTTAAATTAGAAATGGCAGATAACATGGTGAATGATTACGATGCTCGAACACCAATTGTTCCAAACCAACACGAATGAATCTTTGGCTCCTAGTCAAAGATGAAAGAACAGCGCACACGTTTGATTGTAAAGGTAATGCAATTGAAATTGAAATTATCTTTAAAAGCACATGCTTTGCGAGCACATTACACCCTCGTCCACGGTCCGAAGCGGACGGGAGGGGAAGACATACTGAACAAACAACAATCACTATCACCAAGACACCCTCATTGCAAAAAAAACTAAAACCTTCTTCACACAAATTGTTCGCGAGCAGCTTGTAATGACTGTTTCAAAATTATTCCAAGAATCCATCACATTCGGGCGTGTGAAGAGAAATAAGCAACACACAAGAAATCTGATACTTTTCAAACAGTTTCTTTGATTGTTCTGGAATGATGTGGACAAATATCTAAACACTAGCAAGTCAGACAAGGAGACAATACGTTTTCCAAAAGGGTAGCGAGAGACAGTAGTTAGATTGGGACACATTTGTCAAACAGGAGTTAGGGGACAATCATTGTGCGTAGACATATTTGCCACTGAAGCGACACGCAGATTCCCTTGATCACTCACGCGGCCCTCCAAATGGTGCTCGACCCAGTCACAAGACGCATGCACAGGTGGCAAACAGTGTGCTATTAAGCCAAAGGCAACTGTAGACCTGTAAATGAAGCACAGGAACGTTGGAATGGGACAAATGAAATACAACTGTATGTTCAGGAGAAACATAACAATTATAGTTTGAATTTCGCATGTTATACCCAGTGGTTCGCTCACTTCCAAAAGCAGATCCCAATGAAGTTGTTTGACAATACGTAAACGTGAGCAAAATGACAAATGTGAAAGGTCAGAAAACAGACAGTTTCTATCAACGATGATGTTGTAGCTTTCTAGCGTTAGACAAAAAGAAGACTGAAACAAACTCAAATGGTTCAGTCAGTCGGGTCATTCAATACAGTAATCAGCAAGCATTCTGAGATAATAGCAAACAGTCGCTAGTTGGACTGATGACCGTAGAAACGGTGGTCCAATTCTTGGTTCGGATTTGACAGATGCGCGTTTGCATAAAAGTGCACAATCATTGTGGCAAAAGTACAAACACAGGTTGGATCAATAGTTGGCAAAACGAAACTTCACTTGATATTCGCGTATGTAAACCATTGATAAAATACAGATCTAGTAGCGTTTGATGATGCAGATAAAATATCCGCGTTCTGAGTCTCATTGACTTCCCGTTGAAAATTATTACATAATCTAGGCAATCTAACGGAAACTTTTAATCTGAAGGAGAAATATACGAATTATTGCAAGATGGCTTTAAGAAGAACAAGTGATTTGTCAAGAAGCGATCATTGTTACGTTGTAACAGACTGTAAAAGGAAAACTATAAGTTGCATCAGAGAAGTCAAAGTTAATTAGATGAGTTGGAAAATCGCTTGGATGCAGACATGCCACAGGTGCTGAGAAACGTGGCCAACCGATGATGAGAGTGAGTCTGAGGTCCTTTACCTGACAAACACCAGTTAGCAATCTTCCTCAACGGCTCAGTGATGGTACCACTGATGTAAAAGTACGTGGCGACCTTCATCAACTGTCGGTAGTGTTGATGAATAATGCAAGATGCTCAGCTGGCACACGATGCATTTTGTTAAGTGATCGATCGATCGCATAACAATAGATTTTCCTGAAAATATAATATTAGTAAGCGGTCACCATGTTCACATATCCATCTCAATTTGGTACGAGCTAATTAACGAGTGAAATGATGGTCAAACAAAACAAAACACTTTCGGAACGCGACTCAAGGTTGAAAGTTCACATATGATAGTTCAGTCGTGCCTAATGTAAGGTTAACGGCGCAATGGTAAACACGGCTGCCTCATGAAAAGCGTGGCCGGAGTTCTAGTGCCGGCAATAGCAAGGATATGCACTACTGACGAGCTCTAATGAGAACGAAACTCAAGTCTAGTGCTTCTTTTCGAAAGGGGCCGACTGGGAAGTCTACGGGAATGCGATAGCTGCGATCATTTGTGGGTGATGTACAATCTATATGAAAAGTTAGTTACTATACCGATAGGTGAATTCTTGTGTTACACTCGAGAAGCACGACCGATCTGGAGCAACAAGTGGGAGCCATGCCACAAACCGATTATACTGTGAATACACATCACAATAAACTGGGGAGCGCTATGCAACGACTGGTTGTGGGGGGCAAAAGCTTTGGTAGCAAAGGGGAGATGATGTGAACCAATCGGGCAGATCGATATTCAACAAGGGGGGAGCAATCACAACTCAAGTTCTGAAAATAACTGCCCACAAACAAAAACTTGACGATCAACGGAGTGTAAGTATCCAGGGAGAGGGAATGACTATCGGAGCAAGTTAAATTTATAACGATATGAATGGATGGCTTTTAAATCTCAAAAATAAAAATGTGTTCATCTCCAGCCCAACACTTTAGAAGAAAGCCACTTAAATGTTATTTGAGTATCCTAAATTTCCTGCTAGCAATGATTGATTTTCAAAATTCCTTCGCAGAAACAAGATGAGATGTTCATTCGAGAGAAGGTACAGAAGCGTCACAGTATCTACGAACGACCGGTGGACTCGTCTGCAATCAAAAGTTGAAGCATACCAAGTGAATGACATCTTAAATCTGAACGAAGATGTACTATTTAAGCGGACGCTTCCGAATCAAAACTTTGTGTTAGGAGAGGAAAATAGAGAAAAAGAAGGTTTCGCAACCAGCGAATTGTGAGTCTGCTAACGTACAGAAGGTGGTAAGTTGGCAAAATTGGTAATGGAAAAAAGCAGAACTGTTCCAAAAAGGAGATTCAGCAACTTTGGACGTAAATTATGAGGTCAATCTGAAGACATGCATGACGGAGGCTTCTTCTTCTCGACTGAGGATACTGAGTAATAAGATGGCACTTGAAAAAAATAGGATACTTACTTTGTTTGCGCCGTCTTTACAAAACCCCCGCTGAACCATATACAGCTTATCTACCAGCCCCAAATGCGACAGCAATTGGTTGGTCTTTATGACTCAGAAGTCATCCGACCTGTTGAGCTGATGTAAACGAGACACGTCTCACGCCGTGTGATATCCCTGATGAAGAACGAAATGTATCAGTCAGGCAGGCCATGATAGATTTTGCCTGGCTTCGACCGCACGCTTAAAAAAAATAATCCGAAGTTGCGTTCTGGAGTGACCCACTTTCAGTAACTGCAGGAGAACTTAAGTGAACGATCAGAGGAACAACAAACACTCGGTAGGTACATGACCGACAATGGCGACCAACCTATATAAAGATTACAGCCAGGACTAATGTTCTCCCTATCTTTTTGAGATGTTGTGAGGTAGGTGACGTATAGCCTTTCAGTAAACCTTTTTACAGTGATAGTTTCTTCAGGGCTCGAAAGGCGGTGGCTTCAGAGAGGTTTTGCCGTCCCACGATCGTTGGACCTTGTTGTGTTCTATCGACACGACATTACAAAACGAATCAATTCCAAATCCTGAATAGACAAATAACAAACACGACAATGTATGCAGCTTACGCGGATGACGTTGATAGACTGCAGTAAAATACTTTGGTGACAAACAGCCATTTGCATCGCCTTCGGATAAAATGACTTGATTTTCAGATAAGTAGAAGTTAATTCCATCTTGCATTGCTTTGGCCAAATCAATGTAAATCAGTACCTCAGCACTAGCTCGCATTCCACTAATCACTCCTGCATCGCCCGTCTCCCCAGGTGCAAAGTGAATATGTGTACGTGCCATTCGTTTGAGACCCTCAGTTCGAATGGTTTCCCAATTCTTGAAGTATGTCCCATGAATGACCGCAGGGAATTGACTCGGATCTACTATTGGTGTCAATTCTAGTCCTTCGATCTGCATGAAAGGCGGAAAAGAAATCGAGAATTCAGAAGGAACGCGTCTAAAGGTGTATAGAAATTGATTCGAAAGACAACAACAAGAAGGCACAAAATGATTAACGATGTACATCATATCAAAGCTATGGTGAACATCATGTTAGTTCAACAGGGATCGTGACGTGTAATTTACAGCAACGAATTCAAGGCAAGTAGACTGGATGATGATGATACATGCGGTACTAAGATATTTCACATTCTTAATCAGCACACATGAAGAAGACATTTGTTCGGTAAGATGTGCAGTATCACCTGTACACAAATAACCACAGAAAAGGAAGACCTTCGTTGGCGAGTAGCTCGGGGATTTTAGTTATCAGAAGTGTTAAATTAATTAGGCATTGCGTAAAAACAGAGGTTCACAAATATGGTCTGGACAATGGATGTAACAATGTGGTTCCATAAATAAGTGATTACAATGTCGAACATGGAATATATTTATGAATAGGTCCGCGACGCATGGCAAATCATAGTCCGCCAACAGTGGTAATTTAACTAAACAGCAGTCCAAACTGAGCAACGGACGAAATAAGGTGAAATTTACAAAATAAATTTCAGCAGCACGAATAAACAATAGTAATTTGTTGACAACAAATAACCAAAAGTAAATAACGAAATAGTAACATTGGGTGTGGTACACGGGAAGGGATAATCCAGTGAATTTGGCAAACGTAGAAAGTTTCCGTTAAATGGTGTATCAAGAAAGACTTCTCAGAATGCGTTTAAGAAATAAGAATCAACCAGTCTAACTGGTCCAACACACAAGTGGACAAGAGTTCAAGACTCGGTCGAACCGGGTTTTAAACTGAGAGAAAAAACTCGCGTCTAATGCTGCGCAAATCGGTGAATGATGATAGTCCTAAGACAATATTCGTTAAAATTTTATACACCGAAATCAGTTTACGGGCTATTGTAATTGGCTAAATCACATCCTCAAGGATACAGGAATCTAGCCAAAGATTTCTGTTTACAACAACCACATAAGTAAAAACGACAGAGATTGAAGTACGTTGTTAAAAGAACGCGAAACTAATGGAATTGTTCACTTGTAAAATGAACACGAGAATAATGGAACCTTGAGGAGAGCTAACAACTTTTGCCGCACTGGATAACGGAATGATTTGGTATAAAACCATTTGGTGGTATTCTCGATCTGCCGTACATCCAAATTACATTTAGCTAAGGACACACAGAAACCAACGTTACCATCATCATCATAGACAGCAATACATCAGTGGTTCACACTGATGCTTAACTGCCACACAACCATGAAGAAGAAGAAACAAACCCTGTTTAGGAAGAGAGAGGAAAAAAGGAAGAGGGGACCTGGTCACTAAAAATAGCTATGTCTACATTCAAACATACAACGTCAAGGCGTCTACATCTTGCAAACAAACAACCGAGCTGTAAATGAAAGGCGTCATCAGCAAGACAGCTTCCTTACGGCTTTCACTACCCCGCGTCATTAAGTGCACTCACTTCACAAACAACTCGGACAAACGACAACATTCACGCCACTGAGCTCGGTTAGCCGCTACCTCACCTAATGTTTCAAGCCATCGATTCTGTGAGTCGCGAGGGC
>LUCH01000659.1:65113-79732 GCA_013368495.1 Paragonimus heterotremus | reverse complement strand
CTGGTACGTTTTTCGGAAGAAGATGCCAATCTTCTTCCAACCCCCAACCTGGAGGACCAGGAGCCTGGTTTGTCAGACCTCTACCTATTGGACTGCCTGGCATGAGTGACTCTATCGGTGTGGTGGCCACACCGTCCAGATTAGCCCAATAGATAATCGAGATGCGCAAGCCGTCACACCGCATCAAGGTCTAGTCTCGTTACCAACAAGGTGTTATAATAAACCTATTACATATTGACACTCTATCAAACATCGTTTCACCGATCAGTGTACGCATGCTCAGTCATTCCCTGTAACCTACCGTTTGTTGTCTGCTCACATTTCTTGGTCGGGGAGAATGGTATAATACTTTGTGTTATTTGTTTCATTCTCCAGTTGGTAATCGATTTACGTTCTCCATTTCAGCTGTCACGCGCCAATTGTTAGATGAATAAAGCCTATCATACAGACTTCTTACTCTTCTGCTTCTGACTCGAGATTGTTCGTTTGTGCCGTCGAATCTGATTGTTCACAACGCAAGGTAGTTCCAAGAAGAGGCTATAAAGCATCTAGTGTGATTTACTTAGTCACACACACTGTGCGTTGATCAGCGTAAATCATACAGATAGTGAAGTAAACGTTACAATGGGTTTCGAAAATTGTCTGCACTTATGAGAAAATCTGCACTCGGGAAGTGACATGAACGCGTCAACATGCTGCAAGTATGAATGACTGCCACACAATGATAGGCATTTCGGACGGATCAGAGTGATGCATTTTCCCATAACACAGTTGATCGACCGTTCGGTCACCGGCTATTCGCATCACTCCCGGTACGGCACCTGCGTAAAGGCCCATGTGTCTCGCTTTTAAATTGTGTGAGAACAATTAGATAGTACACACAGCAGTTGGCATCCGGCCGATTAGCCGCGTTATGTGATGGCCGAGCCTGCTTGCAGTGTGTGAAGTTGCTTTTATGTTACGTCCCGGGGCCGGATTCTTTTCAGAAAAGCAGGCAACTTTCGAAACGTGCCTTGTGAAGCCCGTCTGAGGAGTAACAGAACCATACCGCGTCTATACGTCAGCTGCAATAATGTTGACCCAGTGGTGATGACAGCGTGCCCCAGTCATAAGGCGGCTAGTTCAAACTCCGATCCCCCTTGAATCTCCCCCACTAGCTCCCGGTATCCTGACAATATCCAGTTAGCAAATGACCTAGCACGCTGCATGACAGAAACGAATTGGGCTCAGAAAGGCAATAATGTGACCCATTTTGCCTGAAGGTAAACAACGTCCAGATAGAAACAGTTTTAATTTAGTCGCGACTACAGCTAACGGTCAGGGCGAATCATGCAACTACATTCGATCAGAAGCAATCAACCTATTCAGGGTGCTAGATGGTTTCCTATCCCTTACTGACGAACTTCTTCATTCGTTCTTAAGCATACATTTATGTACAAAACTTACGGGAACACTGTGACCTTGGAACGCTCGAATTTGTAACCGATTTGTACCAGGTTCAGTGGACAAATCGTAACGACGTTTGTCGTTGATTTCGACCACGCGACGTACGTCCTCTACAGAAAATCCATTGAACGCGGAGAGTTGTAGTACTTCATCCAGATACAAATAACCACCTGAGAACGGAGAACATTAGGTGATGATCGTAGACTCACCTTCCTTATATTGCAATCCAGTTTTCTCAGCCCCATGGCGTAGGATCCAAGCTAACTTTTTCGACAAGATTACATTTTTATCTTGCTAAAACCAAATTAAATATGGATAAAATGCATGATCAACGATGGTACATTTAACTCAGGTGGTTTCAGCCGAACTTTCGAACCTCGTACACTAAATCGCAACAGACTATCAGCATGAACAACCTCCACGAGATCTTCAAAACTACAAGCATATTGCTGGAATTGTGGAATCAGTAGTATTTCATCGATCAGCAGATAATTGTCTGATCGAACAGACAGAGGGAGAAGGGAAGTAAGAAATGAAGTTGTATTGCCTACCTGGGAGGGGAGTGAATGTAATGTCATGTGGTAAAGTTCCTTGTAGCACCTGATAGAGCAGATCAGCAATGATATCTTGACGGATAAAAGTTTTCCGGTGCTGTAACACATTAATAGGAAACAATTTTGACAAAACTAGCATGAGAAAGAAGCCAAAGTAATGTGCGCACGTGTGTGAGGGCGGCGAGAGGGGGAGGCAGCGACTGCGATGAACAACGCTGTTCATCAGGCGCACAGATACACTTGATCGAAAACAGGCGAGGACAGCAGCAGGAAACAACATTTAGGGTTCGTTACCATCAAGTCTACACTTCAACACCATATTCACAAAAGTACTGTAAAAAGGTGCGGAAAACAGTAGTTAAACATGAACATTTATCTAATCGCTTTGTCGCCAATGGACAGTAAATATTAGAAGACCATGGTGTAAGTATAATGTAATTAGACGCAAATTGATCTGTCAAACGGTTTCATTCTTTGTACCACATGACTGTATTTCTGGTTCTAAAAGAAAACTAATCGTAAAGAAATTGAGGCCTCATTTCTATTCAAGCAAATCAGTCGTTTTAACTTCTCATTGACGAGATTAGAATTAAATTCACTATGTATATTGTCCTTCGGAAACATTATAAGTACATACATGATCAATCAACAGACTGAACGGGTGACTCAGACAGTTTTGGAAGCCTGATGAAAATAATCGCGGGCGGGCGAACTTCTCGGAATGTGCGTAAGCTGGCCAAGTCAATCGATTGGTTTAGAATCGAGCGAGATGGGGACATCAGGAGCGATGTACAGTGAGAATACTGAGTTAAGTATTTTGTTCTATGAGGCAGAAACATGTTGTGGAGGCTGTGGGGTTCGAAACGAAGCATTCGAATCGCCACCCAAAAAAGCTGCAACCAAAAGGATGAATAATCGTGCAAGTAGAAGAGGCCCCCTACAAAAGTAAACGTGATAAGAGCAATCATGAATAGTCCAGAAAAAAACTTAAAGTTTCAGCGTAAAGGTGCATCCTAAGTGGAATATAAGCTTTATAGAGGCAACAGATGACAACGAACTCCAAAAGAAGAGACTTTAAAACATTCGTGTCAAAAACAAACACGAGTCCAAAGATTCAGTAAGCCATAACCATACCTTACGCAGCCAAACAATAAATTGAACGCAGGTACTGCGTTACACAAGTGGATTATTGAGAGATCTTGTGAAGTAATCATTTAAAACGGCTACGGTTCAGCATCACCGACACGACAATAGTGCCCTCGGATAATCGATACTACTGGTGTTCACTTCACTGCATAAACACAATAGTTATTATCACAGGGTAATGGCTAAAATCGATCTAGAAGCGAATAATCCGTCCGCTCGTTTATGGCATAAAATAGAATATCATGATTTGCCCTCTGAATTCATCCTGTGCAATGAAATACAGGCGGATGCATAAACCACAGAATGCTAAGATCGCGCGTTTTTTGATCAACAACAGCTGTTCAACAGGAAATCGATGTTTATTCTCTGACTCGCTCCGCCACTGTTAAATAACGATCAGACCTGTGCACTGCATTGATCCAGAAGACTATGATGCTGTCTCCCGAATAAGGAAGAGAGGGATGGAAAAATTGCCCCTTCAAGCTCAGCATGATGTTTATACACGATTAAGAAACCGCAATAAAACTAAGAGAGCCTGGTTAAAGCGTATGAAGACAAGCAAGTGTAAGTACAATCAAAACTAAGAAGAAAACGCATTAAGTAACACTCGTTTTCTTCCAAAAAGACCGAAGATACACGCTAAAGACCACACGCAAATGTCGGCACTACAGCGCGTTACCAATGGCATGACATCTGTCTCGTCGCGTTGAGATTCAACCGTCGGAGAAGAAATACAACACCATGAAAACAAAGGCCTGGAGGCGAGTTCAGTGGTCGAATTGAGTATAGGAACCTATAACGTAAACAGAGATTAAGCAGGCGCCATGGTAACAACAGGAGAGGAACTTACAATTAGCAAGTAATGCGCTCTATGCAGACTATGCAGCAATAAGCTGTGAAAAGTCCAGCATCAACAATGAACTTTTCGACTAGGTCTCTAAATAGGATAATCTTAAACAAGATTAACAAAGCTTCATAGCGTCCGATGGGAGAAGCTATAACCACAGCTACGAAAAGAAAAGTATAGAAAAAGCTTCACAGCAGCAGGAACCTCAGTGAGCACAATGTCAATAGGAAGCTCTTTCACACAGGAGTATGACTGTCAATCGAAAGCCATGGAAGAAATGGTTCACGGAGAAGAATGTGCAAAACACGGGGAAAAAGCAGAACCATAAGTAATAAAACGACAGCGAGGAACAAAACTGTTTTGAATATGACTTTCGTTACGTTACGTTCAATAACCATGTATCTTCCAGTTGATCCAGATACTACCACATCTGTGTCGAACGAATAAGGTTTGGTTCATGGGTCTATGCTCCTATTCTTCAAGTCGTTGGTCAACTGTTCCATTATGTAACCATTCATCTATAGAGAAAAGGTTCTTGCCCGCGACTTTGCTTTGTAAAGTATGTTTTGATGTTCTATCCTTTCTATTTTTCAACAAGAACTATTCATAATGATGGCCACAACGATAAGCATGAGAGTGTTCCCGTAATCTTCTCCAACTTACGGTATATCATTAAATATACCTAATCAGTTCAATCCAGAATCACGTGTACTCAAGCCGAGAACTGATCATTTACTTGGGTCTCTTCCTAAATAATACAGTTTTGTTAGCAAATGGCTGAGGCCTTAACACTAGAACTTTTTCTTCTAGCACAAAACTACTTGAGGTTGAGAAGGGAACGGCCAGATCGAAACCTGATCGGAGGGCAAAGTAGATTTGATCACCTTGCCGACAATATCCATGACTAACGAGGTTAGTATCTTGTCTCTTTCCATTCGTCAAGAGCCTGTGGTTAGTAGTCAGTCAAACTAATCAAACAAACCAGGCGTACTCTTCAAATTTATTCGAGCGGATGAATACCAGTGATTCACTCCCATGGAGGTCCGAAACGAGTACTCTTCAGCTACCGCAAATGTTAAACTGCTAACTAACCATACACATTAACAATACCACAAAGGAGGTTGGAGTTGATATCCAATAACCACATAATTCTGAAAACAACAAACTGAGTTTGCAGATAAGGTAAGATTTCACTCATGAACATAGTGTGGCGAAAAGGCGTTCAATAAAGCACAATCTTCATTGTCCAACTCGCTGGTTGCTACACAACGCGCGCGCTCGTGTTTATGAACCGGAATTCCAGTCCGTAACACCACCCCGGTTTCCGCTCACACGTCGTGTGCACTTGTGTCCGGTTTATGTGTGTGATCGACGCCTTCTATCGGGGGGGGGGGGGGGTTTCGCCTGCCATACCTCTTTTTTGGTCCGATCTCGTTGAGCGATGGCTTGTCCGGTCGCTCGTGTTGTCCGCAATCTATCCACTGTGGGCTTTGACCATATTCCACGTCCGTGTGGAGATATTCCTCTGAGTATTGGAATAATCGTGCCCCCGATCTGGTCACCCATCCTATTTTGCTCGCCATATCTCGACCGTTGGTCCGATCCAATTGAACGATGACACATCCGGTCACTCACGCTGTGGGTTTTCGGACAGATCTCTCCCCTGCGTTGAGGTGTTCCGCCGTGTTGGAATACCCTCGCCTCCGGCTTGATAATCCACCACAATATGACTTATGTGGTCAACGAAAATTAGGAGTGGTTAGCACAAGAATAGATGATATATGAATCGTAAACACACTGTACAGAAAGCAAGGATACATAAAACCCCAGAAACCCCTCCCTCCCCCCAAAAAAGAAACTAACGGTAAGAAAGCAGACCAGTGCCCGTGAACACATAAACTCGGATTGGCTCTGAATAATCCCGCCCAAATTGATTCATTAAAAGTGGGATGAGTCAATCAGAAGACAAAGGAGGAAGGTTTGTCAAAACTGAATTTTCGCACGTTACGACGTGAAATTATAAAACTTGGAAACTTAAGGTATCTTTCGAATAAATCTCGAAAAACAGATAATTTTTGGGAAAATAGACTTTCCCAACAGGACATTCTGTGGCAAAACTGGGACAACAAATGCCAACGTAATCCAAGACGCTAGTGACTGGCCTGTCCGAACGATAAGAGGGTGAGCGAACAGGTTCCTGAATATTGACAGAAGGTAATAAATTGGAAGTATCAAGTATTGATGTGCTGTTATCGGCAGTGAGGAGCACGATGCTGACCAAGTCTAAGCTCCAGATAGCGCTTCTTGACCCTGTGTTCGTAGACGCGTATATGACTACCAATGAATCTGTAACTGTCACCAAGTCGTTTGCCTCTCCGTGCTTCTTCCGAGTGACTCGGATTGAGCCGAAAGTAGCAAAGAAGTGGTCAATATAAGGCACGGAGTTAAGGAATAGAGACCCCGAAATCAATACTTATCCCACACTAATGTTTCCACTAAACACTTGAATTTTACCGCCTACAGACATGACTCGATATTATTACTTGGTATTATCAAACCCCATACATTACTGAAAAATGCTGGACCAAAGTCTATAATTTAATCAAACTCCTTAACAAATCACTTTACTCGGTTAAGTTGATACAGTAACCATACTGGAGGAAGGTGTGTAGTGTTCATTATGTAAATACTACCTATATAATGTATATATATATATATATGATGCGCGCACTTTGCGCATTTCCGTTTTAATGATCGTACTGCAATCACAAGATGAGTATACCATGAATTTAGACACTCGTTTGTTGTTGTGTTTGCGACAACAGGGATTAAGTTGTTCCCACTGAAGACCTCCTCAGGTACGATGTTGGACGGAAGAGAGACCCATGGGATCGACCAACCATCCCCATCACCAACAGTTATACAACAGTGGTTGACACTGATGTTTAACTGTCATCAAACTGTGATAAGAAGCAGAAGTTCCAACTTTAAAACAGAAAACTGATTAATAGACCAGGTTAAAGACAGCATAGTTATCCAAAAGCACGACTATGACACATCTCACCTAAATTACGGAATATGCGACACTAGTTATAAATAACACAATTGCTTGACAGTGGCGTTGGTGGATTTCAGCGCTAACCGTTTGGGTAGTCAACCCACTGGATCATTTGGTGGATTCCATATACGATACAGTGGGTTGGGAGGGTGACTGCGCCCAAATGTGACATTTCTGAGCTATCAGTTTAGCTTCGTAGCTAGGCTGATAGAGGTCTTACTGCGTTAGGCATGCTGTTTCCGTTATTGGTTTCAATCCAACCGAAGCTCAGATTGTTCGTAATCGAGTCTCATTGAAATTATAAAATCTGTCATAATGCTTATAAGCAGTACAATTTCCAAGATTGCCCACCCGACTGTAGCCATCATAACGATGGTCGTTAGGATTGAATAGGCTAAGCTATATGTTGAATTGAACTATTACTATGACAACAATTGCTGATTTGTTCTTTCTGATACATATGATGTAGCTCATTCTCGTAGCAGAAAGGTTGGTTAGGGCGCACAGAGAAAACGGAGAATAAATATTGATTCTTTGTCTGAAAGCTGTCAAACTACAACAAACCTCAAGGTGCAAATACAGCTGTTAGCTGATATTTATTCGAAAAACATCTCTAGTATTCATGGGAAATGTAATCTCCATTTCACTAAAAAGTTGACCAGGTGCTTCGAAATGATCGGATAGACACAACAAAATGCAGGCGAGCGGACTACGCTCATAGGGTTTGAAAGTGCATTGGGACCGCATGTGTCGTATAAGTACATTTCGGAAAGAGAAAAAAAGAGCACAAGCCAACTGAGGCAAAGGTGTGAGAGATGGAGTCCGTTGACCTATCTGGCTAGGGCTATGGATATCAGAATCTATTCAGTACAATACAACCTTCGGTTTGTATAATTAAGTGTCATTAGTGGTGTTTAAGTGAGGTATTCACTGTTGAGGAAGCTCTCTGACTTTGTGGCAATAGGAATATCCGGAAACATTAAAAGACGACGATTGCCATAAAGTTCCCTGTACTATTCCTTCACAAACCGTTACTCAAAGTGTAGTGGATGACCAACTCGGAGTGGCGAATATTCCAACTCTCGGTGGAATACCTTAATGCGGCGGTGAGGCACGTCCAAAAGCCCATAGCGATCAGATCGTGGACAACACGGGCGACCGGACAAGCTATCGCTCAACGAGATCGGACCAACGAATGAGGAATGACAGGCTGAAACCCCCACGATAGAAGACGTCGGTCACACACATAAGATAAACAGAAATGCACACGAAGTGTGAGCGGAAACCGGGGGGGGGGGAAAGGGGTGTTGCGGACTGGAATTCCGGTTCATAAACACGAGCGCGCGTATTGCGTGGCAACCAGCGAGTTGGACAATAAGGATTGTGCTTTATTGAATGCCTTTCCGCTACAACATGGTTATGCGCGTAAGTGCATTAATTCGCTTACAACGATCATGGGTCTGACCAGAAGGCAAGGTGGTTCGGGTCATCACTGACTACAACAGTGAAGTGGAATAATCTAAAAATTTCTAGTAAAAAAGGATAAAAATTGATACGACAAGGCAAAGCGGAAGAAATATGGAAGATAACTTCATAGGTTGCGGCAGAAGGGAGAAAGATCTTTGCCCCAGCCTTCGAGCTGATCGGTAAAAACTTCTTAACCGGATTTAGCCATGACCACAGAGCTGAGAAGTGCGTCCCAGTGCGATCAGACCCTAACCATGAACTCTGTCTGTAAACTAGCCCACTTATTCCATAACTCAATTTCAGCAAGTGTTTCTTTAGTGTTTAGTGGGAGATGCACCAGTGAATGACCCAGTGTGTAGAGAATTTCGTAGGTAAGAATTGAGTTTCTTCAGAAGGGTTTGTAATTTGTTGAGGATTGACCTAATTCTGTTACCCCCATTGAGTAGTGGATTTTTCTGAGTCTCATAATTCTTCTATTGGCTTGTCTGTGAACATTTTCAATAACTGCCATATCTTTCTTAAGAAAAGGACGACAGGCTTGTGTGTTCGCTTGCAGGTGTTGGCAGATTGCGGGAGATAACACAATGGGAAACACTTCGGGACGGAATGTTCCACAAATTCTTCCTAGCAGGTTCACGGTTATTTTCGCTCTTTTGGCCATGACAGACAGACGTAAACTGTCTGTCGCTAGGATCCCTAGCTCTCGTTCGCATTTGCTTTTTGTAACTATTATTTTGATGGCGAATGTACACGACTTTGCACTTGTTGACACTGAAATAATAACTTATCTCCCATAGGTCACTAGTTTAGACAATTCAGATCGTTCTATAAAGTTATCTTATAGAACTCGCCAGATTGTGAGCTGTTTCTTAGATTTTCAGAAGACAGTTAGCAAACAGAAAAAGGTTAAAACGCGCTGCTAACGGTTCTTCCAATTCGGTAACACAGCTTTTTAAGACGACAGGGGATAGTAATGCTGAGTTGGGTGGTCTATAAGTCAGTAGATTCTCTAACTTAATTGTGACCTGTTATACTAAAGTTTCGGATAGGTCAATTAAATTGCCTCCTGTGTGCTCAAAATTCGCTTGTGCATTGCAGTTATGCATACTTACGTACTATATCGACTGCCTCCAAATCTGCATAAGTAAATCCACTAAAGGTTTGGGGTTGCGAAATGCCAAACTTATTCATTGCGTGCATTACGATTTCGCTGTGGAACAGCCTAAGATCCACCTGGGGCCTTTGAGCAAAACTGCGCTGACAGAAAACATCGATCCTCTCTGCTAGTAACCATGGTACAATTATCATATTCGAAAAGCGCAAATTCAGTCTTTTGCAGTTGGTACTCGTTTCAACCGAACGCTTCATTTTATCCAGACACTTGGTTTTATGTATTAGACGTCACGGTCTTCTACGGGGTCGCGAACACTACTGCAACACGGTTGTCAACGGCATCGGAGAGTTGCTCAACGATGTGTTGCTGGTGATCATTTAGGCCGAGGGTGGTGATCGAGCCATGTTATTCAACCTTGCTGGGCTGTCTTCATCCATGCAATATTTGGAGAATGTCTAGTTCCGTGTAGATAGCTGAATCCGATTATTCGGTGATCATTATGAGCAAGTGAAGCTGTGTTTTCAGACTGCCCATCGTATCAATTTCGTTGATGAGTAGTTAATCAAATCAAGGCGGTGATTAGCACACCCGCCATCTGTTGAATGCTCGTGGACACGCTAAAACAGTCCAGTTTCTACTACTGCCTCGAAGAATTACTCAATGGAGGGAGTATTGACTAAATGATATGAATGCAGGTATGTCATTGACTGCAGCACATTGCCATTTTTGAAGGCCTTCTTAGATAACGATTTGGGTGATCGCGAAGACCCCAGTGGACACATCGACATAACGCATTCAGTAACTTCTTTCCATCTTCAAACACTCGATATTTGTGTCGAGCCGACAGTCTACAAGAGCAATTCCGAATGTGCTACATGTGTTAAGTTTTGTACGCACAGTCTAAAGATAAAATAATATCTGCGTGTATTTGAATTCAGGCGCTGAACGAGGTGAGGAAAAGCTGGGTGAGTTGATTCAAAAGCGAAGACGACTTGCTGAAGATTGTAGCGACCAAACAGGCTCGGGGCGATGCAATTTACAACGCCTCTATCATACATCGTATTTCAATAACATTTGACCAAGATATCAAGAAGCTGAAAGATTACATCTTCAGACTGCAGTTAAGCGAACAGAACCACTCGAACCAACCCAAACGCAATCTGGGTTATATCGCTCCTCAATCCCATCCACGCTTCTTAACATCACAAGAAACAACTCGATAAAAGAGGCAGGTTCCACCTGTTTGTTTTGAGTTTACAGCAGACATCCTTGGTAAAAACGGCTCGTGACAGAAACAACGCACAAATCATGTGGGCAAGCAGAACAACTTCAGGTTAAGAAGTCCAGCCTACCTAAAATGGCTCGCTAACCTTGTTTTGTTGGATATATATATATATATATATATATATATATATATATGATTATTCACTATAACTAAACTCTAACAACGGGAATCTGAGATCAAATTTGACGTATCATATGCATTCAGGAAATACGGACTTCATTTTAATTTGAATCGTCATCATAGACAGCAATACATCAGTGGCCCACACTGATGCTTAACCGCCATACAACCACGAAGAAAAAAGCAAACCGTGTGTAGAGAGAGGGGAAGAAAGGGAAGAGGGAGGGTACCTAACCACTAAAAATAGCTACGCCTATATTCAAACATACAACATCAAGGTGCCTACACCCCACAAACAACACAACTGAGCGGTAAATGAAAGTAAAACGTCATCGGTAAGACAGCTTCCTTACGGCTTCCACTGCCCCACGACACTAAATGCACTCACTTCGCAAACAACGACGACATTCATGTAACTGAACTCGATTAGCCGCCATCTCACCTAATGTCAACAGCCACAGACTCTGTGAGTCGCGAGGGCTCCAGTCCGCGAGACGAACCCGACCTACAGTGACCAACCATTTCGTGAACTATTTCATTTGTCTACACCACGTCATCCTCTGTCCACGTCGCACCTTGCGCCAATCGGCTACAGTGTCGGCAAACAGTGCGCAGTGTGGCAAACCATTAGCTGGCATCCTTAGTACATGACCTAGCCACCACAATCTGTGCAAGTGTAAGGATTGAACGAAAGAACTTGTTTGACAATCAGTGCCAAACACCCGCTTCCTAACTTCCTCGTTGCTCACTCGCTGGTGCCACCCGATATGAAAAAGTGAACGCACACATCGGTGGTCAAACATCTGAAGACGTTTCACGTCTTCTACTCTGAGCGGCCAGGTTTCGCTATCGTAAGCTAACACAGCCCTCACTGTTGTCTGATATACGCAACCCTTAAGCTTCAGAGAGATACCTCTCTGTCTAGGATTAATAAACACCGCTCTAGCTTTGGAAGTACGCATATCTATTTCATTCCCTACACCTCCGCGGCTGATGCGGTTTCCCAGGGATACAAATCAGTCAACAACTTCCATGACTTCATTATCTAACATTAAATCTACGTAATCACAGCAATCTTGCAGTAACACGATGTATTTTGAGGCTGCAAAGCGCATCCCGAAGTACTTAGCAGGTGGTGCCTTTTAAAGGTGATTACAGTATACATCAAACAACGCAAAGACTGACGAATTCGATTAGACGAACATTCGACGCAGCCGAACTTTATGCATTAGCTCGAACCCAAAAGTTGCCTGTGCCTTCAATTAAGGGAGATCAGCCTGTCGGTGCCACCTCACACTGTATCTACCAATTTACATGTAACTGCAAAGAAAGTTAAACAGACAGGACCGAGAAGTGCTTG
Source organism: Paragonimus heterotremus (assembly GCA_013368495.1). Lineage (NCBI taxonomy): Eukaryota > Metazoa > Platyhelminthes > Trematoda > Plagiorchiida > Troglotrematidae > Paragonimus > Paragonimus heterotremus. The sequence continues at coordinate 67,335 of LUCH01000659.1, read as the reverse complement.
ATTTCCAGAGCGAAGGAACATTTGGCTAAATGGGTACATAACTCAGTATTACAGAAGAACGGCAACGTTGTTGAAACAGGCAAACAACCAGTGTCAGCAGTCGCAAGACACCGTGACCACTGGTCATGTCATCGATCCGGCTTGTGCATCCAAAATCTTATTACGTCATCCCAATCCAAGATTCTTGCGGTTTGCTGAGACTGTCGCAACCAATCGACTGAAGCCGGCCCTGTGTGTTCAGAAACAATTGTTCATGAGCTTGATCTTTCCCTGGATTCAGTGACCTTTCCTAACCCATCAATCGACCGTCCATGCCACACACCCCTAACTGTTCGATATAAAAAAACCGTTCCATGTTACTGTAAATTTGGTACTGATAAGTCAATACGAAATGCTTGTATCTATCGGTTTTTGTGTTATAACGGTGTTGTACAAACATCTGAAGGGAACTAACTATTTTAGATTCTCGGATTACTGACATGTCACACGTGATGCGCACACTTACATGAAAATTCACTGTTTATATCATACAACTCCACATCCTCATTTTCTCTCGATTCAGTCTTTATGCTATACATTTACAAAACGAATAACGTCTATTTTGCGGATCTTCACCTCCTCTGCATGCATGTATGGTCGAATACTTCAAGCACAGCAATTTGCCTGTTTTATAATAGCACTGCTAGTTTTCCGATGGCAACAACCGCCGACCCTCGGCGTTTATCATCAATATCACCACCGCAACCAACAGTCTGACCAGGAGGTACAGTGGCTCGGGCTGCCGCTTACATCAACGGTGACGTGGAATATTCTAGAAGAAAACGTTACTAAGAAGGTTGAACATTATTAAAAGACTAAGCGGAAGAACTAGAAATGGTATGGAGGCAGGTACGCCATTGACTGTGACACACCACCATCTCGGATAGCGTGTCCAACCAGCGGTTTGAGTGATCACGAGAACCTCAGCCAGGCAGGCGACACCTACCCACTTTGCTCAGTGGAGTGTTACAATATTTTGCGTTATTTGTTTCATTCTCCAGTTGGTAATCGATTTACGTTTTTCATTTCAGCTGTCATGTGCCAATTGTTAGACGAATAAAGCCTATCATACGGGCCTCTTACTATTCCGTTTCTGACTCAAGATTGTTCGTTTGTGCAGTCGAATCTGATTGTTCACAACAATTTATTCGTCTAACAACTACGCGATGGAACGGATCCTACGCCCTGAGAGGTTTGATGTCAACCTCAACGCAGTTAACGCTTCTAAAGAGTGAAATCACTGGTTTTATACACTCACTAATTTCTTGTCGTCTATTGACGGTCTCCAACTCAACAAATTGACAACACTGACCAACTACATCTCGTGCTCGGTCTATGAATATATCTCCGAATGCGATAGTTAGGACGATGCAGTCTCCATACTACGGGACCTGTATGTGAAGCCCAAGAACGAAGTATTCGCTCGTCACCTGTTACCGACTTGTAGGCAAGAAGGTGGACAGACACTTGACCAATGTGCACAAAGATTGAGGTCGCTTGCCAAAGACTGTCACTTTAAAGCCACTACAGCCGAGCAGAATCGAGACGCTTTCATAAGTGGTCTAATGTCTAGCCAGATTTGACAGAGACTGTGGGAACAAAAAGTGTTGAATTTTCAGGCCGCTTTCGATCAGGCCAGATCGAATGAATTGGCAGAAAAGCAGTCTCAATTATATCCGTCCACTCCGATTAACACCTACACGGCTGCAACCGAGGTCTCAGAAAACTCGCACAATCCTACCAGAATGCCTGATGTGGCAGTCTCCAGCTCATCGACTGGCAAATGTTTCTTCTGTGGGTATGACAAACACCCTCGTCCGAAGTGCCCTGCTAGAGATGCGTTATGCAATGGGTGTGGAAAGAAGGGACACTTTCAAAGGTTTGCCTGATGTCCCAGAACCGACAGCTCTGCTCTTCTATCACCCGACCGGTCATTTCGACTGTCACATCAGCGGCAGCTCTGGAGTGTCTTTCGAATGCTGTAGTTGGTCTCGAAGTTAACGGAACTCGCTTACAAGCTTCGATAGATACTGGCAGTTCTGAAAGTTATATAGCATCTTCCGTAGTGTTACAGAATGACTGGAAAGTTCACAATCTCGTAGCAAGATAACAATGGCCTTTACCGCTCTGTCAAGTGACACGCGAGGTCACGTCCTGGCCTCAATCAAGTACAAAGATGTTGT
>LUCH01000659.1:11766-40513 GCA_013368495.1 Paragonimus heterotremus | reverse complement strand
TCAAGAAGTAATGAACTTAGGCAGCTCTTCAGACCGTTAAAATCAGTCTGATTAAAGTTTCGAACTGTGGACCTCTTTACTGGCTATTGTGACCAGTAACAGATAGGATCAAAGATGAGCAGAGAGTGGTCAGTGTGTTCAAGTGGTAGTTTTATAATCACTCTCTCTGCCAGGTGGTTCTCAATGGTAATGACTAAGTCGAACAGAGAGGGAGTCTGATCAGAACGATGCCGCGTTGGGGCGTTGACATGCTTTGTGCGCGCTCTCCGTCGTACCACCGCTGATGAGGAATTCGAGGATTCGCCTTCACATTCCCGATGGGAAACTAATGTTCAGTTTATCTTGGGAGCCTCGAAGTCGCCTATTTTATGAAGATGAGTGAAGTGTTGTAATCTTACAAACTTGTCTTGGTTTCCAAGGATAGTATCATCTTCGGAGATGTTGAGTTTGGGAGAACGGTAATTGGCCCCCAGTCGGAGTGTGTCTGGAGCAGGCAATGCCAGTCTGAGCCACAGATCATCACTTTTGTCAGAGGACTGATATCCACTGATAACCGTGGGTGTTTGAAGATGTTGGTGAATGGAAGCCGTGGAATCCTCCATTCTTGCTTGGGAGGAGTCAGCTCGGTATTATGTATACCGGTGGACACTCAGTTCACTGTCACTGATGCCACTAGTGAGGCAGGTTTCCGTGAGGGCAAAAATATGCAGTTATGTTTCATGAGTTGACTGCCTGATTTTCCGCACTTCATTGCAAATCTCAGACAGTTTGTTTACATGCACTTGACAGCTACTTCTCCACATGGCTTGACGAGAGAGGAGACAGGAGAGCGCGATGAAACGCTTGGGAAAGAAGACCTAGAATTGGGGATGGTGGTGGGGTCGGACTCGATCTTTGCTGCTGAATGGCCCTATTGGGTCTTCTGAGAGTTTGCGGACGCGACATCATCTCTTGTGCGTATTTCAGCGTTCCTACATGACGTCCGACCGACATTCCTAGTGTAGAAACTTGCGGCCTCTACACCCCTGCTAAATTCCTCTATTTCGGAGGGTGTTCGAGATTCTTCACCCACAGGAAATGTGACCTTTTTGTTTCTTTGAATGGGAGGCTTAAATATGGGCAGTGTGCACTTCTTAATGAGGCCACCAATAGAAATGCCCTGTGGGGCGGGCCAACGTAATAATTTTTGAGTCACTGGCATCGGCCTCAGCAAGTCCCCATCGTTCCGAATTCTAGGGAGGAAGAATTTTCTGCGGGGCCTCTTGGTGTTTCTGGCTTATGTAGCTGGGGCGACGACTTTGATACGATGTCTTCAACAGTGGCGCTCATGCTCGGGGAGCCAGTCATTGGAATAGCGACTACAGAAACCGCATCCTTGCTTTTCTCCACTGGCATATAAGTCTGGGTGGGTACTACTGCAGTAGAAACTACGACTTTAATTTTTAGCCGTAGTCTCTGGTCTGTCATGAGTAGTGACTTAGTTTTGCTCCGCCGCTGGAGATTCGCTCTCTCTTTTGCCGAGAGCGATCGGAAGACGCACCTTTCAAGTGGGCGTTGGCGGATTTCAAAGCAGCTGTTTTTCACCGCAGTCTCGTAACTAAGCATGGCTGTCAAGGTTACCAAAAGGCTCAGTGGTCTTTTGGTTATCTTAGCGCACATTGTGCTTGCCAGTGCAAGATTGGCAATGTCCGGCACAACTGCATTTGCATAGGCTGGCACACGTGGAGTCGCTGATCTGGTTTCATGTCCCACACGAGTCGTGTCCAACGTGTTTAGTAAACAACAGTGAAGCAGAAACTCCTAGTATGTTTGTGTTGGATGCAAATCAACAAACACCTGTTATTTTCGGTACTATCACACTACAGAAAGTAGTTTAGTCATTTCATCACAACACCTAAAACCCTGTAATGTTTCAGTACCTTGCGCTAAACCTGGTGGCTCTATTCTAGCCATCCATTCACCCCATACCCGGTCAGAAGACCACATGTTATCTGTCTTACTTACTCACGTATCCCTGGTCTATTCTCGAGGTCACAGATAAACCACGCGCTCCACAGGCCAGTGAGTGATTCAACAAGCCTTTTCACCTCTGCACATACATGCTCCGGTAGACGTAGTTCGCCTTCACTTACCCGACAGACAATGACCTCTTCTCCCCTGAACACTGCAAATGGCAAGGTCACAGGCACGCACACATGTGCGCATCGACTGGGCAAAATCACGCGCGTCAATTCACAGGCGTGTGACACAAGCACACAAAGGCGAATTAAGTCGCAAAACCGCAACTTCTAAAGCCGCGTCTCGGACGGTGAACGAGTCAGCAACGCGCAAAGCCAATGGACACGAGGACCTGAGCTACACTACAACTGTATAGCTCCACATCGCATCCATGCAATTCTTTCCCTGCAACACTGCCAGCACACGGCACACAAGTGGATATTGCTGTCCACATTGTTATCAACTCGGACATTATTTTGTACTGCACGTGAATTTCCTGCCTTGTCTATGTTCTAATCATTTTCCTGTTTATGTCTGTGTTACACGCCTTACCACTCAACTGTGTAAACTTCTTTTGTTATATGCAGTTAGTGTTAGGCGGTAGTTATTTATATATAGCTCACACCATTGCCGTACGTAACAACTTCAACAAACCTGGCGTTACTTGTAAAAATTGTGCATATTTGAAGGACGCCAGAACATTGAGGAAGCTAGGTACATCTTATCACATAAATGTAAGGGAGGATTATATAGGTAATAATGAATGGGAATAAATCTACATCCAAGGTATTTAATCCGTAGTGAATAGTCCACGGACACGTAGCGTCGTAATAAGAAAAGACTGCACTGAACTCAGCAGATCAAGTGTGCTGCAACTCATAAGTAGCCGTTAGTCAAATAGAGAAAAGGCCAAACGAGTAGACGTTTTAACGAAAGTTATATATATAGGTATGAGTATAGATATAAATGTGACGACTGCTGTGCTCAGCAGAGGCGCCCTTCCTAAGGACTGGTACAGCCTCTGGGGGAAAGCGGGGGCCAACTAACCATCCTCTGTGACGCATTCTGTTTTGTATGGGCTACTTGTTTTGTTTTTGTTTATTGCTGCAGTTTTTGAGAGAGTGACCGTTCGTACGGTAGTCAGCACCTTTTGCTCCTGCCAGATAACCTGGGCTGCATAGGTCTGGCCGCTAACATTTATCCCAAGAGCAGAAGCGTAGTGGTTACTCCAGTGAGAACGGGAGACCATCACGTCGTTTTCATCACGTCTGAGTCAGAAGGTCATCTTTTTGTACCAGTAGCATATATGGAACACTGGCAGAGGTCGGAAGCATCGATTTATACACCTAGGCAGGCATCGTGTAAGAGTTTGTGGGATCAATCCTCAAGATACAAAGAGAGAAGGTGAGAATAATGGGTGGACGAGTGCACTTGCGGAGTGATAAATACAGCGGCGGCGGATAAAATGTTAAGTAATTATCAGTTTCGAGGGTTTCGGCTCGAAGGTCGTTCAAATGACAAAACGGTATTTTGGCGAGAATCCTGCTTTTTATTTTTTGAAATTTTAAAATGGGAATTTCAGGCATAGACGTACAGTACTTCAACTGTAATTAACCAGCGTTAGGGGGGAAAATGGAATACATCGAATGAGTGCCAAAGGTAGTAATTTGGTAATGAAAACCTGTTCCACTATTTTCGCGAAAACGAACCGTTGTTGGCGTTAGCTCACTTTTTCAAGTCTTATAAATGCGATCATTGCCATTTTCGAGGTGAAGTACGTCATCCTACAGCCACAGAGTGCTTCATTTTGCGGCATTTTGAGGATATGGTCGAAATGGAAATATATATTTGAACAAGAACACTGATACATTTGATGGTGAAACATGTATGACAACATTTCCAGCTTCCTTGTCTATACGATATTTACACCATTCCTCTTTGTTTGCCAGATTTCAGTTAGATACTGGTCGATGGAACGTCGCTCTTAGAAATGGTTGGAAATGACGCTACCATATGATTGGTTCCATCTTCGGTATACCTGGAACAATGTGAGAAAAGGATATCATGTTCCGCTCTTTCATCGAGAATCTTCAGAAGTAAATTGTATTCACTCTGCCGCATTGTTTCGAACTAAACTGAGGTCGCGTGGCGTTCGTGCGGAACAATATACGAGAACAGATGAAATGGAGCTGCCTGCCGATCACCGGAAGGTTTACGTGCCAGCCAGTCACACTATGATATTTGGACCGCCAAGTATCTATCGCGGTGTAGAAAAATGTTCCAATCAATGACAACCAACGGATTCAAAGATGATGATTACCATACACCCCATATGCTTCAACTGCAGGTTTTCCATCACTTCCCGCATCTGTTCGCTCTGCCAATTGTTGATGGTAAAAGTGGTTCGGAAGGAGAAGCTACTAGTGTGAACATACACCACATACTCAGACGCTGATCATAACTTAAGTCAATCGGGTGAAGCAGCTACTGGTGTGAATGTATACTGCAGACGCAGGCATTATTCATAGCTTCATCGAATGAGGTTGAAACATCCGTTTGTGTGAATGCATACTCAGACGTTATTCATAGTTCAAGTAGATCAGATTGAAACAGCTACTAGTATGAACACATTCTAGATACTAAGACGTTCTTCATGGGCCAAGTCAGCGGATCATTTTCTGAGTAGATCGGAACCAGCAATATTTGGTAATGAATCCGAGTATATTGTACTATATACAACTCTCATTTGTGATATGAGGTGGGGAACAGTCAGATGAGTTGGTTTACGAGATTTCCGTTTCCGGGTGTGAATATGAATTAATACTTGGTAAACAGCCGTGCTGCAACCGGATTATTCGGCCATGTCTTCAATATTTTCTGTTCATACAATTAATTAAACTTGAGAAACTTTGGGGTGGGGACCTAAAGGGTGAAGACAGACAGGCGACAAATTGAAAAACCTACTGATAACCACCGATAATGAAAACTAACGTTGGTGGTAGTCCGTACGCCAGAAAGCAACCAACAGCCGTCCCACACAGTTAGGGAGAATCGTATGAACAAAAAATATTGAAGACATGTCCGAGTAATCCGGTTGCAACATATGGATATATAGTACACTTTCAGTCTACCACCAATGTAGGAACACGGCTGTTCGCCAAGTATCAATCCATAATCATACCCGGAAACAGAAATCTCGTAGACCAACTCATCTGACTGTTCCCCACCTCATATCACAAATGAGAGTTGTATGTAGTACAGTATACTCGGATTCATTACCAAACATTGCTGGTTCTAATCTACTCAGAAAATGATCCGCTGACTTGGCCCATGAAGAACGTCTTAGTATCTAGTATGTGTTCATACTAGTGGTTGCTTCAACGTGACCTTTTCCGCTACCCTCTTGCCTTTAATGCTACCTTGGCATGATGGTCAGGCTTATGTGCTGTTTTGATCTGGCGGGCTATACTGATTGTTACCTCGGTGGTTGCAGGTCCAACCATGTCAGATTGACCAAAGGGGAGTAGCCAAACGGAAGACAGATGCGTCCGTTATAAGGCGTTTGTTGTGTATGGTGTGGGTTTGTTTTGTTTTTGTTAGGTTTATTATTTCCTTTTTTGCCTGATCTGATTCCCTGTTCGTGCGATTAGTTTGTCTGTGAAGTATTACCTCTGTGTGGGTGTGCCAAATGTCTTGGGTTGTGACTGTGGAACCTGTTCTAATTGGCTGATGCTGATGCGTATGTGGGCGTTTGTGTTACCTGCTGCTTTGCGGTACAGGCTTCCAAGTCAAAAGCTTCGGTTGAGGGCCATAATCGCTCTCCTATCTAGGTCTGAACATCCTAGCAGTATCCTAAGCCCACAAAACCATGACTTCACAACAAAAACCAGATACCATGCTGCAGGATAAGCCGGGTCGCTCTATTCACTGCTCATGGCAAGGTGGATGGGCAAAATATGGTGCTGCCAATCACTCACCCTCGTGCTCTCTATCCGCTATTAATCCTTGAGCAGATGATGCTCACTCAAGTTTCAGCTATCCAAAGACAAACCTGAAACAGGCCCGGGGACGCAAGACGCATTGTGTTGGAGCATAGAATGTGCGCACGCTGCTGGATCGATGCAGCTACAGCGGACGGTCAGAACGGCGCACTGCACTGGTCGCGATGGAGCTGCGTCGCTATGAGATTGACGTAGCAGTCTTGAGTGGGACAAGGCTTGCGGACCAAGGTAAGTTACGGGAAGCAGGTGCTGGGTACACCTTCTACTGGATAAGTTACCCGACAGACGGTGCTCGGGAGCATGGTGTCTGTTTTACAGTCGCTGATCGCATCAACGCTCTGATGATAGGCGAACCGCACTCCATTAGCCGTCGACTAATATCTGTGCGCCTGCGACTCGGTTGAGGTAACTGTGCTACATTTGTTGGTGTTTATGTTCCAACTAAGTGTCACACCGATGATAAAAGGGATCAGTTCTATGGTCAGCTGTCGGCCACAATCCGATCGGTGCCTGTGACTAAGCAACTGTTTGTTCCGAGTGACTTGAACGCTGGAGTCGGGCGAAACTCGAGAGCTTGGCCAGGAGTCCTCTGCCTCTACGGTGTTGGTTCAGTGGACGAGAAGGGTGATCGTCTGCTCCGTCCGTGCTACTCACGAGCTGGCTATAACGATCACCCGATTCCAGCTAGATGCGAGCGACATCACGACGTGGACCCATCCACGAAGAGGTCACCACCACTTGCTTGACTGTGATTGTGCGACAGCGCAACATTCGCGAAGTGCGTATCACATGAGTGATGCGCAACAGTGAAGGTAGCACTGATCATACACTGGTCAGGACTAAATTATTTATTCATGTACGCAAGTCTGTCTATTGTAGATCTTCCGGACAGCGGCACAAGTTGGATATCAAACGAGTGGAGAACTGCGAGACGAGGACTGCTTTTCAGTGTGCAGTTGCCGCTCGTCTGCACGACGTTCCTGTATCCACCATCCCTGAGGGTATGTGGCAGTTCACGAAGGAACGGATCATGAAGGCAGCCAACGAGACGATTGATCTAAGACGCCGGGAACGTCCGGACTGGTTCGACGAGAGCAACACGATTATCGCCGAATTTGAACGAGAGAAGGGTACCGCGTTTGATGCCTCCGCACGACCCGAGCAATGAAGCAAAGAAGGCAACGCTCAGGAGTAACCGCCGTCAACTAGCTGAGCGTGTTCGCGGAATCAAGTACAACTGGTGAATGAAGCAAGGCGAGCGGATGCTGGGCTCCGGAGATCGTCGACAACATAGGGGATCCTTCGATTCACTCAAAGTGATCCTCGGTACATCCACCTAGTCCACTAAAGCATCGGAAGACGTGGACAGCGGCTGTTCATGCACCCAGTCAGAGGATATCAGGGAGGTCTGGCGCAAACACTTTGGTAGCCCATTTAATTATGTTGTTACCGTTGATTGGGTGATGGCGAAAAGTCTGCTGCAACAGGTCATCAAGTCGTCACTTGCTCTCACCCCGGATTTACTGGAGTTTCAAAGAGCGGTTTATCAACTTAGTAACGGTAAGGCTGCAGGTGAAGATGGATTGCCAGGCGAAATCCTGAAGAATGGCGGGCCGGCGATGGAACGTGCACTGCTCCAACTGGTCCACTCCATCTGGTAGCACGAGGTGAAGCTACAAGTTTTCAAGGATGCTGGAATAGTACCTTTGTTTAAGGGTAGGGGTAACAAGCAGTGCCCTGACAGCTATCAGGGCATCGGTCTGCTGAGCTGCGCAGGCAAGGTGCTTGCCAGAGTTCTCTTAAACCGGCTGAATGCGGACGTCTTAGAGGCCAATGTTCCTGAGGAGCAATGTGGATTCCGGGCGAATCAGAGTACGATCGACCTGGTGTTCGCTGTTTGATAGCTTCAGGAGAAGTGCCAAGAACGCAACCAGCCCCTGTATACCTTCTTTGTCGACTTCACCAAGGCGTTCGATTCCGTGAGCCGCGAAGCGCTGTGGACGGTGCTTGGTAAGTTTGGATGTCCAGGTAAGTTTGTCAATTTGATTAGATTATTGCATTTGAGCATCAGGGCGAAGGTGCAGTCGTGTGGATCTATATCTCGTGATTGTGACATTGTCACTGGCGTAAAGCAGGGTTGTGTCCTGCCTCCATCCCTATTTAGCTCATACTTGACTGCAATGCTAACAGTTGCTTATCAAGACTCTGGGGAGGACGGTGTTGAAGTCGAGTACAGAAAGAATGGACGCCTACTGAATATTTGACACCTCGGCGCCCTAACCCGGTTACATACCTCAATGATGCGCATGCTTCTGTTCGCAGATGACAGCGCGCTGTTCGTACACAGCGAGGACGAACTACAGCGACTGCTCACGGCTTTCGCGGCCGCCGCATCCAAGTTTGGATTGGATATCCACAGAGGTAAGATATTTCCCTTCTTTCAGCCTTCTCCTGGAGATGATGTCTGTGCACCTGCATCCAAAATTCGCATCACTGGAGATGTTGCCGACAGCTGCACAGATTTAGGCTACTTGGGCAGCAATCTGTCCACTGATCTGCCCGTGGACCGTGAATTGAGAGCCCGTGTGGCAAAGACTGGTACTGCTTTCGGACGTCTTGAAAGACGTGTTTGGAAGAACCACAGCCTGAAGCCGAGCACTAGGCTGTTTGCCTACTGCTCAATGGTGCTGTCTGTACTGCTGTACAGCAGTGAAACGTGGACATTGTATCAGCGAAATGTGCGCTATCTGAGCCGCTTTCATTTTTCAATGTCTACGACGCATCTGGGGTATTCGGTGGTCGGACATGGTTCCGAACACTGAGGTATCGCAGCAAGCGGACATGAACGGGATGAAAGCCATGCTGATGTTGAATCAATTCTGTTGGCTGGGTCACGTCCGTCGAACGAACGATGACCGTATTTTAAAGCACCTGTCGTATGGACACCGGAGATCAGGTAAGCAAAATTCTGATGGTCAGAGGCTGAGATACCAGGAAGTTGTGCAGGTAAGTCTTTCACGTTATAAAATTGGCTGTAGATGTTGGGACGACTTGGTGTTTAACCGGACCTCTTGGAGGAATACGATTCGGACGGGAGTCCGCGAGTTCAACGAGCAATTATCGCGTGGCCGGAAACAAAAGCGCACGGTAAGCAAAGGAACCATCGGTGCTATAGATCGTGGTGACATGACTATATGGCGTTGCGATTTGTGCGGCCGCGAATGCACTGCCGTTCGGGATCAGTAGGTCACCAGCATATTCATAATGCACCATCGGCGAAGAGACGACGAGTACGTTAAGTTCATGTAAGTCACATCAACATACCTATTTTATTTTTGCCAATGACTGCACCGACCAAGGCTGTGGTCGTTTGGGAACCAATGCCTTCCTCTTTTCAGAAACTTGGGTGTCTGTGGTTTTCACCTATTCCTCTTATCAGCTTTTTTGGTATATTGAATGATGAATCGTTTGCCTGATCTCTTATTAGTTCAACTTTGAATTCTGTTTCTCAACTTTATCTTTTCCGTATCGCACCAACATATACTCGTATACTAGAATGCTTCTTGTATTACGTTTTACATATCTTTCTTCCTAGCAAAGATCATATTATTGCGGTCTCCCTGTTTATTTTCCGAGAGATAAGGATTTCCTTTTCATGCTAACCCTTCAATTGGCTACTCGGCATTGGCCGGCTGGATGTAAAGACCACACTGACACACCTACTGGTCTTATTCCATCAGGTTTATACCGGCTACATGGTGTGTGAGTGGAACCGCAAGTGGTGCAGTGCAAGCCGCTTAGGGTGATGGTTTAAAGCGCTGGAGTCTTTTGGCTTCGGTCACTGTGGCAGGCTAATCTGTTTAGGATGCCGCCAACCAACCATGTGTGTGCGATTCAACTTCACACTGTTCAGTCGTTCCTTAGGTTCTCACCGCACACTTCCCCTCATTGTCACAATACTGTTGCCTGACGGTATGCGTCTTCTACGGTCAAAATAAACTCACATTGCCTGGTTGTTATGATGCACGAACTACAACCACATACCCTTGGGATTTGCAGGATACAACGAATGCTTGACTTGTTAAACTGGACAATCATCGTTACAATTTCTTTAGCTTCATGCGCACGTATCTTCTTTCGTCAATCGTTCTGCAATAATCCGATAAGTTTATAGGTGTACCTCACAAAACTTGAGGCGTACCCGTGCCTATTACTTTAACTGAGCCGCACAAAAACCCGGTAAAGTGGCACAACGAGTTCCTGTGACCACGGTGAAGACATTCAGTTTGGCACACACAGGATCCTGCTTGCTCTGCGTAGTTTTGTGAAGCGTTGGGTGATTAACTCACTTAGACCCCGAAGTCTTGCTTGTAAGACATTTTGCACATTGCTTTCCGCTCCTAAGAAGCCCATTTGTCTTGAAGTCCACAGTTGCCAGCAGAAGTAGGTGATTACATCCTCGGATGAGCTCTAGCTTAGCCACCTAGTAACTGACTTTACCAAGGGCGCTTTTGACGTTTGTAAGGAACAGCTGGTAAAATTCTCGAACGCGCGCAAGGCGAGCAAGTTTGATGTCACAGCACCAACGTCAGTCAAACTGCGCTCCTAATATCTTGTGCCCTTTTCCGTGTCCCTTTCGGGTTTCGCGGCAGCCACTTGCCTGAACCAGACGCAAGAAGCAATAACGGAGTGGGACAATGATTAATTGTAAGACGCTGGTTTTTCGACTTGTACACACCTCTTTCACCATCACGTTGTCGTGCTTCTGTATTGCGTGTTGCAGAATAAACGCTTCCTACGAATTGGCGTGCTCACTTGGGTGGTTGTGGACACGGCTTCCAACTGACCACTTCTGTGAATAACTTTGGCGCTATCCATTTCAGCACGTGGACATTCCGTCCGTTTCACAAGGACTTGCTATTACTCACGTAGGTCTTCCAGCTGCGGCATATTACATTGATTTGAATTGTTTGTTCACTTCATTCTTTTTCACACTGTCAACGGATCACACAACAATTCAGCTTTATCCACAGTAGTAGCTGGAATTGCTTGGTTGCTATACCTTTACCGCGATGTCGTTTATGTCTACTCTGAGTTTGTATACTTTTTCAAATTCCTTTATTTGCGCGTTCCACTATCTCACCGTTGTAGTAAATTTCTGTCACCATATATTTTGTTTTGAAATTGAACAATTCGATTGATATAAATCTTTGTGGTCTTGCCGCTTCCTCCAGGTCAATAGTTCAGAGTACGAAGTTTGAAAGCGTCAGTAGTGATGCCGCTTGAACTCCACCGGACTCATAGCAGGATACTGCACACCTTTAAACAACACCGATCTTAAATTGGTGGAGCGGCGTGTGATAGCATTGAAACGCACACCCGGCTATACTGTGACAGAAAATTCAGGTAGGCTAACTGTCAGTACTGCGTGGGTACTGTCGTGTCCGTATCACAACCTTAATGAAAGCACAAATAGCCTGGTTAGAAACTGCCAACCTGCAGTTTTAGGGTCCTTAGTGACTCTGGAGTGGCAGATACCGAGCAAACTAGGCGGATCATATGATGTGGACCCACATTCGGAAACAGCTGAAGCGGCAGTGCTTGAAACTAGAAGGTGTTAAAGAGCTCTGTTGCAACATCTAGGGAAGGAATTGAGCCTACGGCTTCTCTCAGTGTTCACGGAAAATTTCGGGCTGCCAATCGCCCCTTCCATTAACTCAAGTAGAACGTATGCTCACTAGTGTTCTAGTCTGTTAAGATCAAAATATAACCAGTGTCAACCGGCATATGGCAAAAAATAAAAAGATATAAGGTAAATCTTCATAACCCTCTGCTAAACCATTATTCTCATTAAAGTCCCCGCAACAATCCTTGAACCCGCACGATATTTCCAGCCCGTTAAAGTCTATCTTGGGTTGACTTTATTTAGCTATAAAGACCCTAAAAATGTACAATTCCGTCGGCAAAGCTTATAGTCATCAAGTGGTTTTACCTTTCCTCCTTCATAAACATGGGTCCCGCCATCAAGATAAACACGAATGGTGTGTTTTCAGCGACTCGTCCGTCTGACACGTAAGATGATGGTGACAGCTACCATATTTTCTACCCAGCACGAACGATTTTAAAATTTGAGCGTTTCTTTGTACGAGTTGCATGAAGAATACACGGACATTAAAAACATATATCCATTTTTCATGCTTTAAGTGTCCCGGAGCAAGTGTGACGTTAGTGTAGGATCAAACGTCGGACGCGTTCAAAAATATGCAAATGATTTACAAGCACGTCTGCACATATGGTTACTACCTAAACTAACCTTACACTAACACTTTTGAGGCCTGTGAGTGCAAGACCACGCCATAATCATGGGCAACTTTTTGACGGGATCCTTGCAAGAAAAGTCGCAATTGTGATGTACGTTGGCTCCGGAGGTCCAGTCACTTTTTAAAATGCTGAAGAGCGGCAAAGAGAAGGCAAAATGAGAAGTGATAAAAAGCAAGCAGGTTACCTTTGCAAGCGATTGTCGCTTGCAATCACACTGTCACTACATTCGTAAGTACTCAAAAACTGTCATTAAGCAGGCTGTCCGCCAGGCCCTGTGAGTGCACATTTATGTCACCGCTCTCCCCATACCTGTGTGGAAGTTCTACTTCTGGACAGGCGGACGCTGACCAGTATTCCGATGGAGCCTTTCCAAGAGTGGAAGTGGCACACGTTGGTCTCAAACCTCGGAGAAACAACTGCGATCCACAGCTAACAAGCTCGTGAAGAAAACTGCGATTTTTCTTCCACTCACTTCTGGTCTCATCACCCGACTACCCCATTACTAGTTGGCCGTCAGAATAAGCGGCAGGGGCCTACATCTGAAGGAAATGATATGACATTGCGGAGCCGTCCTTATTCATTTTTGGTTACATCGAAAAGGTATGTTTTGATTTGTGAAACTGAATGTCTCTACCATCAGTTGTTACTTAATCACGGAAGTGAACGCGAAATTAGACTGATCAGACCTTTTAGAAAAAATGCTGCACCTAGGATTGTGTTGAATCTTGCAGATATACTGCCCACCAGTAGACACAGTAAAGGTTTATGGGATGATTTTCAATCATAACGGAACACTATATGCTATTGTTGTTTCACTGCATGAATAATTACATTGTACAGATACTGAATATATTACAATTCCGTTGGTTGAAGTGCTGCGTTATCACTACTGCGTATGAGCTAGCTACGGGTTTGAGCTAAGTAAATTTCTTATTACTATTACGCATTTCAAATTACCACAGTTTACTTCCTCTAACGTTAGTTTTGCCCTATTTTACCAACTGTTAGTTCACACCGACCTCGACGCCGATGTGTCAACTACCGAATCCAAACGAAAAAGTTCACTGTCAAAACGAGTCACCACGAACGATGATGCTACAACGGACATCCAGAACTTTCAAGTTTAACGTTTATTGAACAATCTGGCGAAATAATGTCTAATGTGTTTGGCATTATCGAACCGTTTATGACAGTGAAAGCAAATACTTTGAGCTTCAAACCCATGCTTTACTACTTGATTGTGGAAGATGTGTACACTAACTGCAAGTATATTGTGAACGTGGCTATCCCACAGTACTCTATACCAAAGATTCCAATAAAAGTACTTCTGCGGCGCAAAAACGGGAATGTCGGCCCTCCGAGAACATTCATATTTTTTTAAAGAGGTATAAATACTAATGATTTAAAGATATTCCATTCTTTCGATTGCAACATATTTATTGTAACCAATAAACTGTACATATTTGGCCCGAATTGGAGGCTTTGGTTTCGCAATACATTGAAAGCATTTCGCGTCTAAACGTCCGTTTTTCACCTGCTTTGGCCTTGAAATTTCAAACCGAAAGACCACACAACTGACTTCGCCAACCAAATCTTTCATGCATCAGTGATGTACACTGGTTTTTTTGTACACTCACAGAATAGTCCAGTGAGCGAACCGTACATTAGCTGCTCGAAGTATGGATATTGACGTTGACAGAAACTGTCTAAATGGTCGTATGCACCTTGCTTTTACTTTCGAAGTTCACTCGAAATAAATAAGCAACTTCACAGAAACTCAAACTAGATTTGGACAGGCTGACCCGTCCATGTTTTCAGATACAAACTACAATAACATTTTACTTAAGTGATATACAACCGAAATTACATTTGTGACTGAGTGAAAAACAATCACCTTTGTACCGACTGTAAATTTGAAAAGTTGAGACCAGCAATTTGTTTGTGATGGACAGAAGTGGGAATAGAGCCGCCAAATTGGACCAACACGACCAGCGTTTGACTTCCATTGCAGAGACCTACACTAGGTGACCGAGCATCATTTGCATGAGGTATTTTTGCTACTGTAATCTACCGACTATGGTAGCGCGCGTTTATTAGTCGATTCCCCCGCTTTATTCAAAATAAGACCAACTGTAAAATGTCGCCAGGAGAAGTGGAAAATTTTCGCCATTTTTGGTTAAAAATTAAAAGACAGATCTGGCTAACAAGTAGCCGTGTTTGGACGGGTTGAATTATCTAACTTGTTTGACACCGATCACATACCTGTAAAACTGCAGACTGAAAGTAGGTCTCGTAACAATTGAAAGAGATATTTCAGAAGAACGTTACTTATGATTTTCTAAATAACAGGAAGCATACCGGTGCCCGGAAGTGTGTTTCCAAAATTGTCTCTAACTGTTTTCACACAATGGCCATGGCCACGATAAAATTGGTAGTAAGCTAATGGCGGTCGATCGATTAAACATTAATTAACGCTGACTAACGACTTCAGTATGCCAGCTGTACCCTTATGAAACTTGCTTTGATGTATGGTCAACTGGCATTGCATGACTTCTTCACTTTATTTTGAAGCCGTCAATCTCCATATGATCTCCCAGCAGACTAGACGACGCTGTCCTTCGTACTACAGGAGTTGGATGATGCATAGTACACTTGCAAACAACGGACCAAGTAAATCATATAGAAATAAACGATTTCTTTGCGGGTTGGGTGATGAAATTCACGGACGTTGAAAATGTCTTTCACCTTTATGTCCACAAATTTTCATGTGCCTTAATTCCGAAGCAAATGCTTCCTTCTTATTTTATGGATAAACCGTAAACATACGTTCTTTCTGCTGAGTAAACCGGACTTATTCACGGTATTTATGTTAGCGTTTGTAAAGAGTCATTTCGGATTACTGCCTCATCTATCATTGCAAATCCGGAACTGTCTTTTAGATGACATGCCAGATAGAAATTTGGATTCCAATCTGGTGATGGCGGAAACAAACTTATTTGCCACCTCACCTTTAGAACAGTCCCCCCCAAGCAGTTTCGTAAAACAGTCTCAAGGTGTTTTGCATAATAACAGAAAGTACGTTCCTGCTAGAAACATTTTACGTCTATGGACTAAGGGGGGAGGCACAACGTTTGACAATACTGTGATCACCGCTCACCGGAATGACAAAGGCTGTCTATACCTTGAATAAACAGACAAAGGCCGCGACCTCGTATTGAGAGCAACAGGTGGCAATGGTTCAGGAAGTTGCTAAAATACAAAACGGAAAATGGTCAGTAGATAGTTTCTATGGACCGAGTATTGCGACAATAAAGACTTCGAGATTTATTATCAGCACTTAGTACAGCAGTTGACTTTGGGTCTGCCGAAAGAGGACAGCATAGCTAAAGATCGACTGGTAAGGGGGAACTTTATTTGGAGCTTCCAACCGGAATTGCAGAAGAATTTCCAGCTGGCCGCATCTTGTGGAATCACATAAATGGAAGGGCATTGCCTTAGAACACGTTTTTCTTGTTTTTGTGTTACCGGGTTGTCTTGAGGGAGTCCCACGGATTAAAAGTGTTGATCAAGAGCAAACAACAGGTCACAATAGTAGATATGTTGGCAGAGGCATCAACTGTGAGCCAAAGTACACAAATGGCCGCCAAATCCGGTAAACGGAATGTAGTCGAAATAGGGCCGGAAGACGTTAAAGGTACTGGGGACTCAGAATGTTGAAATTCAGATAGACGGTGACAAGCTAAGGTTGTTGATGATTGGCAACGTAGAAGAGACGATAATAGGTACCGAGCTACTACCTTGATTGAAGGCAAACGTGGACATGAAGGAGAGCGAGCTGCGTGTTGATGGTGGTGCCGTGGAATTCTATCGCGAAGAGACGAAGGAGTAATGTCGAGCGAGCAGGGTCGCTGCGTAATCCCTAACAAACTGCCTCAATGCAAGCCATCAAACTGTATGTTGGGGAGTCCGCTCACCTACTCACTAATGTGAATTACCAGTACGACCTCTGTACAGGGATTGGACATTCTATAGTCCCGCAGCCAGGCGCTGAACGCAGTCCAATATACCGGAGGATACCGCTCAAATTTATTCTGGAATAGTAGAGGAAACTAAAGATGCAGGTAAAGGGAATAATTCATCCTACAACCAGCCTATTTTTGTTCGCGGTCTTGTTGACCAGAAAATTGGACTGCCGATTTTGCGTCGATTTCAGAGAGCTGAGGAGATTGACAATCCAAGGTGTCTTCTCACTGCCCCGAATGCAAGAAATATTCGCAGGCCTGCAGGAAACCAAAATAATATCTCGCGTAAACCTGCGCTCCGGTTACTGGCAAGTACCGATGGTACGGAAGGGCAGAGTGAAAACCGCTTCTTCAGTTAACGGACAGCAATGGGAACTTCTCAGTACGCCGTTCGTTATGTGCAACGCTCCAGCCACCTTCAGACATCTCTTGCTTCACCTTCTGGGTGGTCAAGAATGAGTAACAGTGCGTTGAGGCGACGTCGTTATTTTCACTAATACAGTGTCGAAACGCGCAAAAAGACTTCACGCAGTGTTAAAACGATTTGACGCGGCTGCTTTAAAATTTAGCAGCAGGAAATGCCAATTCGGCCGTAGCACAATGGTTTGCTTGAAACGCACTTGGTAATGGGGAAATTCAACCACTACCAGAGAAGTTGACGGAAATCAAGAATTTCGCAAAACCAAAATCACGGCGGTAACTGGGGTGTTTCCTCGGAATGGCCCGTTACGGTTGAAAATTTACGACGCGGTTGTTCCAAAAGGCATATCAACTCTTCCAACTGTTGGGAATGGACAGGAAATTTATTTAGACTAAAGACTTGGAAGTGGCGTTCAAAAACTCAATTCTTTCACAACCGTCAGGAAAAGTGCGTATGCCAGCCTAGTACTTACGGACGCAGAAAGTACTGTATCATGAAGAAGCAATGCCTGGCTACTGTCTGGGCATTGGAGAAGTGGAGAAACCACCTGATAGCGACCACCTCTTAGGTTAAGACTGCCCACAAACCCCTGATCTGGCTGAAGACGGCGATGGATCCACATGGACGACTGGCACGCTGGGCACTTCGACTGCAAGAGTTCACGTTCACCATCGGACATGTCAGCAGCACGAACAATGAAGTACCTGATGCACTGTCACGACCAGTACGGGAGAATTGGCTGCAAAACTGAAGACATACCCGTGAACGGGGTACTGGGCTTTCAACCTATTTGTCAATCAACGGCATTACCTCCAAGTATGCAAAATGTGTGAACATTTACTAGCAGGAACCAAACCCGACAAATTGGCTCCGAAGCCAAATTAGCTGGTACACATATGATACCAGCTACACCTGAAGAACAACCAACTCGTCGTTGATGTGGAGGTGTAGAACAAGCTGCGACCAGGAAGGCTGTGGTTCAGAGGGATTGCGTATTTCGCCTAGCAGGTGTTCATATGAGGCGAGTGCGTGTGTTGGATCTACTGCGGCGTAGGGTAATCTGGCTTCCGATGCGACTGATTTCATTCGACCATACTCCATCTGTCAGCGGAATCGAGAAACGTTGACAAAAACACCACCGGTACAACCCATTATAACAGAGCAGGCCGTATACACATGACAATTGACACTTTTAGGCCATTGCCAACAAGCTGAAATGGAGAGCACTGTATGGCTGTAACGATCGGTCATTTTACATGATAAGTAGAAGCCCTTCCAAGGGCAGATCAAACAAGCTGAACGGTTTCACACGCCTTCACGAACAACGTCATGGCTCGGTTTGGAGTGCCACAGAGCGTCAACACTTACTAAGGTTCATGTTTTGACGGGTGGCAATTTCAAGAAATGTTGACGAATTGGAGGATTCATCGCCCGAAGACATCGCCGTACCAACCTCAAACGAATGAGTTGACGAAGCGGTTAAATCGTACAGTGAAGGGACATTTGAAAATGGAGGCAAAAATCGGGAGGAAGTACTCTCATAAGTATTGTCTGAATAACACACGACGAAGCATGTAACAACTCGGAGCTTACAACCTGAGATTACGTACGGAAAGAGCCAGGGATACTCTAGAATGCCTGTGTGTTCGGAGGCAGAGAGGAAAGAGTGCCGGAGCCTCGAGCAGCGTGTGCTTGACCGGACAACAGAAACATGGCGCCGAAATAAACGGAGTTATAACGTGATGTACAACAAACAAATGTTGCCTATTTATGATCGGAGATCAAGTGGAAACAGAGAATATAGCTGGCGAGGAAAATCCGGCCCTGACGCTGGAAAAATTTTAAAAGACAATGGAAAGGACCATTTACCGTCACCAAATACAGAAGAACCAGCTTCCAAACCAACCAAGGCCCTCGAAGACGGTGGATCAGTGCAATACAATTGACACCTCGGCGCAATCGCAGCAAGCTCCTTAAAGAAGGGAGAGTAAAGCGAATTACGAAATCAGAAGTACAAGTTTTCCAGCTCTCGGCAGAACATCTCAACGCGGTGGCGAGTTACGCTCAAAAGCCCACAGCAGTCGGATCGCGGACATCACCAGAGACAGGACGAGCCGATGCCCAGTGAGATCGGATCAATGGACGGCGGTTATCGTTGTGACGTTTATGGCAGAGACCTTGGAGATTAGTACGTAATGGGACCACGTGATAGTACATGGGTGAATTAGTTGGAGTTAACTAATGCAGGTTACATACGGCACGCATGAACCACAGTTTATAATCAGTCGAACTGTGACCTAGACACGTTCGATAAAACTGGAAACATCAAACTGCTTTTCACCTAGTTCACCGGTACGGATAGACAAAAAACACTCCGTGATGTTTAACTTCCATTCTTCCACATTAGTGGAATCCGTAAAACATACAGCATATGCACATTTCTATTATGACAACAAACAAACAGAAAGAGGAAGACTTGACCACAGAGAAAGAAAAATGACATAATCAATGCTATGGCGTCAACATCCGTGTAAAGAAGCACACTCGCGAGTCTCGATAAACAACACCCCGTTAAACGTCAGCAAATTTGGATTTCGGCTGCGTAACAGGTAGGAAGGCCAACCGACTAGGGTGTGATCAGCTATCTTTTGGTATAATCACCGACCCGTTTTGTCTATGTGATCCTCACCGCCGTTGGAGGTGAACCGGTAAATTGTAATAGAAGCAGAAAGACCAGAGGCATACTTCACCTTCTGGCAGATTGTGCCATTCGTGGCCTTCTGACTGGATAGTGATTTTCCTTGCCCGATGCATCTTATCATTGGTGTTTTATTACACTCACCTCTTCCACAACGTGGGTTAGGCATACTCAGTTGGGGATATGTAAACATGCTTCAGAAAGATGTCCATGTTGGAAGTACTTTTGGTCAATTGCGACAGATTTCGTCGAATAAAAAAGTGATTCCTAGCAAATTTGATGACAAAACAGACCACTATTTGTCTCTGTCCAGTCAAGGTGCGAATTTTCGAATCTTTACCGAGCCCGAGGAGGCGTAGGTCAATCTTATGTTCTATTCAATTAGTTGCATGGAAATAACCAGGCGTCATGTAGCTGTAGGGAGTTTTCGGTGATTGGCAGGTAATGTGCCGCTTGAAACACTTCCGAAAACGGTGATTGCAATTATGTAACTAGGTTGTCAGTAAGGTTAGCATGACCTATACTGCTCGATTGTTTACCTATATTTTTTGTCTTTGTGGGGCGCACACAGTGTTACACGCACGTTTGGAAAACTTTCCTTTGTCGATGGCAGGTCATCTACCTATCTGACTAGTTTCTGTGTCGGGGTGGTCTTCGTCGTAGCACAAGATCACCGCTGTGTTCAACTCAGTCCTTATTCTGGGCTACTGGCGTAACGTCTTCGGTCGGCCGCGTTTCGGTGCGCTGTTTCGATCGGTGGGTCAGCTTCAACCGAAGCCAAGGTTTTCACAATTGCGTTTCTTCCAAATGATTATATCTACCACACTGTTCGTCTAAAACTTGTCGAAATGGACGCTAACAATGCCCCACCCAACCTTATAAATCTTAAAACAGTTAAGCACCCATTCATCCTCACATTGTCTTGATTATTTCATCGGCCGTAACATGGGGTTTATACATTTGTCTCTTGTGGATTGAGTAATCCTGCCTGACAACTACACCGAATGGTTTAGACGAGATACTCAATTGTAACGCCAGCGAACGAGTACCACTGAAAAATCTGGCCTCTTTCTACTCTGCATACACTTATCCCACATTGCCTTATTGATCGCACCATATAACCTGCTTCCTATCTCCTCATTTGGGATTGTGTATATTGCAGCCCTACTGAAGGTCGAATAGGTGTACGCAAAACCGTTTTAATTCATCAGTTGTTTACCAAACTTCTCCTTCTCCTCTTGCATATAGCAAAATGCTACTGATGAACCAGTTTGATGATTGAACCTGTTGACCAAAGATGAGACTTGTGTTTTTCGGTTTACTACCATCCTTGTTACCATACTGGTCTACCTTGGGAGCACAGCCTTTTTGTAAATGATGTTTTCCTGAGTATGATAGTCTGGTGACGGGAACGATTTGCTCGCGGAATTTGGTTAATTGAACGATGCCTGCATAATGTCATTTCAATTTGGATCGGATTTTCTCGAAACTCGCATTGTTCCGCATGGCAAATTAATCGTACGATCTGTATAGACGATTACATGTGAAGAGAAGTTCCTAGCCACCTATCGACTTCTAGTTCGGTTTAAATGTTATCTACTTTAATTTTGCCTGATGAGTCTCACAAGTGACAGTTCTCACGTGGTTTTGATCAGTCATCAAAAATGATCAAAAGGGTTAGCAGAAGGACGCTGTTGTATTGACCTGGAGAAACTTCCGGTCTGCCTGCTGTACGACGAGTAAAATTTTAACTCACACTGTAGGTAGGACCTTAAGGATCTTTGCCTGCCGTCTGCTTGAAGCATGCGATCGCGGTTGATTGTTTGCACGTTTGTCGGCCCATGCGCGCCAATCGCGCCATACACTTTTCCCGGCCTTCCTGCGCGATCGGCGGTCGGATCCTCAGCCTCCCTGGTTATTTCACGTATCGGTGTCGTATAGTGCTGATCGAGACCATTTGTATTGTCGCATAATATATTTTTGGTCTCCATAATTATCGGTATTATCATTTTGCGTCTAACATTGCGGCGTATACCTGAGGGGGTGTTAATCTAGCGCACGTGTGCACTAAAACTGGTGAGCCCGTACATCTTCATTTTTTTCGCAGGTATATTTTGTTTTTCTAAAGTAAGTTGAAGCCACCTTTTCATTTATTTATTTAATTTACTCTCTGTTGCTGTCGAAAGTATGCGAGAACGGATTTTTAATTCGCCAGATATTTTAGTCAGTGCCCTTTCAGTCCCGACCGCACCTTTTAGGGAGAACAGTCCTCGAAGCTTGTTTACACAGCTGTAAACCACTTTTGCGTTGAGAAACATCGCCACGGAACTAACGAAGTTCCATCATGTGTCCGGCCAGCACAAATTACCCTACGGATAAGTAATTTGTGGGAAAAATTACCCTAAAAATTACCCATTTTCCCGGCGTGGTTCAATGAGACCATCGAAGTCAACCCAATCAACAAAACTGGACTATAAGCAGATGTTACAAAGAGTTTGCTATATTTTCTCGCGTGATTATTGTTTGCTTCTTGATGCACACTTTTTTCAAGTGGCGGTGAGAATATGGAATGGCCGGTGGGAGACACTTCGGAAGTCGTTTGATTGTCTGGTGGTAAGCTCCCGAGAGCTAGTCGTTGACAAGGATTTTTTTCGGTTATTGTGGTTAAAACAATTTACCACATATTCCGCTTTTTCACTTCGGTATCTGGTGGAAGAATAAAACTCACCAAAATGAGTGTCACGGAGGTGTGTGATTGTTTTAATTGATCGATAAATGAAAACGACCTAAACGTGTGTTATTTTGGAATCTCTGTATGGCTGATGTCGGTTTGCAGAAATAGCACCGAAATGCAGAGATAACTTGTATACCAATATCCAGGAGAATGCAGAAATTTTTTATCATATTAGTAACTGATGGTATTGTTTTATTTTCAGGACATGGACTGTATTGATGCGTTTAAAGCTGTTTTTGAAACTCGTGAATTTTTCACTTTCTTACAGTTTAAAGAGTGCCTGAAAGGGTACATGGACGATGGCGTCAGTTGCGTTCACGAAACGAGCAGTATATGGAAATCTGTTCTGAAATACGATAAGGTAAGGTGACATGAAACCCTGAGAACCGTCTGTATTTTCTACCGTTGTGCGAAGCACAAGAGAAGAGAGTGAATGCAGAAGTGTACAACGTGCTCAGTGAGTAGATATTGGTCTTCGTTAACAACTTAGTTCTCACGACACCTGTTGCGAATCAAGATTTTACGTTGCCCGGAGAAATGACTGTTTGGTTGTCAGTTCTGTCGAGTTAGAGCACAACCATTCATTTAATCGTCTGGTATACAAGTCCCACCCTGCCAATCGCAGATTTACAGTCAGTGAAATGAATGACTCTAGCCCAAGCAGCACACAACCCCATTTTTAATGGGGTAAAATGGGGCTTTGTATTTGGGTGGGTTTTTTCGTGGTAAGTACAAGGCATTATCCTGTGCTGTATAGTCCCTGCAATGTCTTCATCTCTGTTGTTGATGTTAGGGCCTGCATGTTATTATGTCTGACTTGCTGGTTTTGTTTCAATGCATTAATCAGTCACAAATTGTTACGCCCAGCTTGGTTTGACTTATAACGCGGTAGGTTGTGTTGAACTGTTTTTCGGTGTCTGCGTGTTTTATATAATGTTGATTATGTTCAACAGAAAATGAAAGATCGCTGTTCGGTGTTAACTATTTACTGGAAGTGTAGAAGGTTCATGCAACGTAATTCCGTTTCGTTGCGCTTTGTACAGTATTTTGAATCCCATCCTTTTTGTTGTTCATCACACCCCCCACCCTCTTCAAATTCACATGTACACTTGATGCTTAATCATTATGAATCGACTGAATCAATAATACAAAATCTTTCTCTAAGGTCGCGTATTCTGCCTTCTTTCTGCGTTTATTGCCGCTTATGTACTGATGTATAGAGAGTTAAAGTCTAAGGCAGTCGACCATTTATTTCGGCATATCTCCGAATTTATCTGTCGTCACCATTGTCTCCCCTTTGAACCCAAAATCTCTTTGGAGCAACACGACAGATGGCATCCATTGGAAACCTTCGTTCACTGTAGTGAAACCCTAAACGAACCACCTTTACGAACTACCGTGAGTCAGTTGCTTTCGTCTTCATCACACTCAACCTCGTCTTCACACCTAAGTTTTGTATAGCGTTTACGTATACTACAGCCTTGTATACACAATTTAATAAGTTGTCGCCATTTTCCGACCCTTACCTCGATTCCAGTGATCCGCTTATCTATCTGGTTACCGCCGCTTTTCTTATCACCTAAACGAAACGCATTATTTGTGTCGCAGGTGAATGTCTCTGTATTCCTCAAGCAACGAATATGGTTTTTGTGCCTATTTTGCATACCTCCAATGAATATTAAAAGACTATTATACGTGACTGGTATCTTTGCGCAGACGTATGTATGTATTTAAATATCCGATTCCAGGTTTGTATGCTGCATACCAATTTCAACCACAGAACTGGGATCTTAACAATATAGGACAGAAGTTACGAGCGAGAGCCACATGTAGTACATAATACTGTTATTTTAACTGTCACCACATTTCTTTTTATCTCACGTTTCAGATAACTGAAATAAGTGTACCTAAATTGAAAGTCCGCAAATCAGGTAAGACGGATTATTATCTATAACTGTGTACTTTCGTTTGCAAACTGCATCAACGTGTTAGTTGTGTTGTATCTAGTGTAACAAATCAACCATATGTTGCCTTCCAAACATCAGCTATCGCCTGTTGCGCAATCAGTATAGCTGTTTATTTACGCGTTTTTACCCACATAAACAGCGATACTATATTAATCTGCCTCACCGACGTCTTCACTTACAATATCTTATCCGTCACTTTACAGATACTGTTCGAAGACAAGCCATTCATATGGACAATGAAGATCAGTGAACAAAGACGTGATATGCGTTGCCAGCCAATTGTATGGGAGGAAACTAGTGTATTGATCGGAAAAACGGTGTTGTACGTTTGCTATCACGGACAATAAATGTGCGTGCATTTACAACGTTTCATTGTTGTATTCTTGCATTATCGGGTCATCCGGTAAGTTAGGAAGCAATGCGGATGCGGTAGAACAATTATGTGGTAAGATCTAAAAGAATAATGCGTGGTACTTGAGGGAAATCAGATGCGTAGGTGAGCTTTCATGCAGTAAAGCGATTTTGCGGCCAGCTCCCATTTTGCCCCCATGGGTCCCACTGTGGGCCCATCGGTCAAACCCCATTTTATCCCACCACCGGCCCCCAAACGCCCCCCAGAGGCCCCTAAGGGACCCTATGGGGCCTGCTATTTGGGAAGAGTTTATTCGAGTATAATACACCAGCCTCCGACATTAAGCAGTATTTTGCGGACGTTTATGGGAAGTTTATCACAACGACTGACGTTGGGAACATTGGACGCAAGTTGAAGCCCTCACTGTTCAGTAAATTTTCGGCTGTACTATTTTAACTGAGCTTCAGAGAACCTAGCGAATGTGCTTGGTGATATTGCGGGGAAAAGTTTTCTACTTGCCATTCAAGATGAACACAATATATACACACATATTTGCTTTGCTCAGTGGGCGCAGGTTAGGCTGTTCAGACGGTTTCCACGTGTGGTGAACGTGGGTGCCACACACCGGCCAAAAAGACACAAATGAGTCTTCGAACATTTTGATATTCTCGAAGCTTGAAGTTGTATCTATTCCTGGTAACCGATGGCATGGGACATGGCCGACCGGTAATGTACGGGTACGTGCGTAGTGAAAAGTACGCCTCAACACGTGGGCTGTTCGAAATATTTCGAAATTTGATGGATGAGCACATAACGCTGAAGACGTTTGTCAAGGACAAGACGGCCGCGCAGATGAACGCAGCTCGTGTAGTGTTCGGATGCGACGTCCTGTTGTGTTACTTCCATGTACATGACGTCCTCTGAAAGCACGTAAATGAATAAAATTTGTTTGTCATGATCATTAATAGATAAATTCATTCCACAGCCGACATATATGTAACCAAACGGCCACTTTGGATGATGAATAGAAGTAATTTGCACGGCTACACAATCTACGTTATAGGTTCAGCCGTGACTTACGCATAATTGGTCGGATGGATAAGAAGTTTACATCAGGCCACAGTGGGCCGTTCATGCGCAAAGTAATGTTGTCCACCTTGGAAACCGCATTAACAATCGCCTTGAGAACGCTAATGGACGGCCGAAGAAAAGGACGCATCCCAGAGATTGCTTGGCTACTGCCATTAAAAAATACGGGCTCACAACGAGTGCCTCATGCGGGGATTCTAAATGCAAACGACCTATAGATGCGATCGACGTGACCTTGTTGATGTTGATTTGTAAGTGAAGAACATTCTTTAAAGAATGACCACATTGGCAAGTCAAGTCCAAAAGCATCTGAGCAGACGAATCCCACGTTTGCACTACGAAACAATCACTGAATATAAGGCGAGCCTTAATACACTGATCACGTTGAACATTGCGGCTGCTGGTTCAACATGATGGCAAGTGTTTCGTTGCGGATAGCTTGCAGGCGACGTGCGAGTGTATATTTTATCGCTCATGGTGGCTCCCCTGCATCCACATTTTGTCAGTATTTAGAAACTGCGAATAGATATCATCTGGGGTGATTCGTCTGTTGAAATCATTCAACAAAGTTAGTTCATTCACAAACGCACACAGTTATCATGCAGATATCAGACTTGATTCACGCGATAATGAGGATTTCCTATGATAATCCATCTCTATCTTCGGAATGAAATCACGCTAAGGAACAGCCACAGGACACGCTAAAGCAAACCGGAAGCAGTATGTGCCAACTGTAACGGAAGCCATAAGTACACCAGTGGTATCACAATTCACAATTTCTCAAGTGGACGGAGTAGTTATAAATGTCCAAGCGTGGAGTACAGTTTGGCCTAACTCGTAAGACGCGACAAGTGAGTGGCGGAGTTACAGGTTTATATATGTAAGACTTTTGCAGTCCTCATACGTGCACTCTACAGCAACATGGTTAGTTTCCCCTATATGGTATACCCCCCTTCGTATGACAAAGTTTCCTCTCTACCCCCATCCCTTCAACCCTCTGCGCCCTGTCGCCCAATCATATGTGTCTGAAGTGTGCTGATCGTCATTGATTCGCACTGGCAATAAATATGCAGCGTACGTCGGAAGGATGCTTTCTCCCGTACTGTTAACATGAGCTCAAATACTATTGATCTGTCTGTCTCGTTTTAGGAGCATTTTGGTAGTGTCGTGTCTCCACGGTACTTCCCAAACTTAGATGCGGTAGGAGCCGAATTGAAACGTTTCGAAGTTCAATCCTGCTCTTCATATAGCATCCGATCAGCCGAAACTGCGTTTGGTAATCATAAGAGACGTGCGTACACATGCGCCCGTAGGTTTAATGTATTGCGCTCATCGTGCGGTTTACGAGGGAGGGCCATCGGGAAAACGGAATGCCCCGCCTACTTCAACGTCAACCGGAACATCAACGGGGAGTTCGGCGTCACCAAATTCCTGATGTTGTACAATCAGCCGTGTGACGTGATTGCAGCGTAGTACGACGTTCCAAGACGCCGCCTCACGGAAGAAGAAATCACCGAGATTCGACCGTGGTTACTCAACGTTCCTATTCCATTCAATAGTCGATCACTATTGCTTTCATCGTTTGCAACCGTAAACCGCAAAGACGCAATTCAACCAAGTTCACTTCTTCAGTCTATGCTCCGATTCGTTCCTATTCCATTCAATTGTCGATCACTAATGTTTGCATCGTTCGCAACCATATACCGTATAGACGCAACTTTGTTGTTGATTTTATTTATTGAACATTGTGGTGTTCTGTTCCATTCCAATTTTTCGTGACATTCACGAACTGTTTTTCGATCTCCATTTCTTAGCTCGCTCTATGTTGTTAGATCTGGTCATCGCTGTTTAAGCAGACATTTGCTTGTATGTTGTTCTCCCGGCTTTCACAGCTGCACATTGGCCCACACGGTTTGCCGGAGGGCAGAGATTGTGACATGTCAGGCATACCGTTCTCTCGGGTTTTTCTACAGAGTACTGTCATCCCGTGCGTTCCGGAGATTTGAGGGCTTCTGGATGGCCCACATGGTCCATTTTGACACACGCACAACGTCCTATGCTTTCCACTAAGAATTTTTTACTACTATGTTCCGTAATCCCACGCCGTCCTTATATGGTCTCCGATGTATATTTTATGAGGATTTAACTTGTGCTCAAGGCGATTTGGAGATTACGTTTGCTGCGACTATTTCATACCGCCGATAGCAATCAATGACAATCAATGCCAAATATACCTGGGAAAACATCACAGACGTACTTCATTTTTGCACCTAATACTAAGTGAAACATTAGTTCTCACAACATATCACGTTGGCAGCTTTATAAAAAGCTCAGCCTATGTGACCGGACAGTGATCGGAAGTACAATCAAGGTTCCCCGTATAACTAGACCAGCATTTTAAGAATAGCACGTTTTTCTACTTTTAGGACATTGGACTCTATTGTACTCGGACATTCAGTTGCTTGTTCAAAGCTGTTTCTAAGTTTTGTTATATTATTAGTTAACTGTCAACTCATTGAAAAGGTAATTATTGTTGGCTTACGCAAATGGAATAATAAAACAAAAACCTTGACCGCGACCGATTTGCGCCATTTTCCCTGTTGCAACTCGTCCTAATATTAGAATAACCCGGATAATTTAAAACCACCATTGTCCCAGGGAATTCACAGGTACTTTCAAACCTGGCTGATGAAATTCTCCGCCGATAAATCCACCACTGTCGCACACGGTTGTCATTTACCTGAGGACTTTATAAAGCTGGATGGTCATGATATTTCTACTGACAACTCAGTCCGCGACCTAGGTACACGTTACTCAAACCCATTCAATTTTGCTGAACATACATCTTTCCTGGTAGCTGAAACTAGACGAATGATTGGATAACTTAAACACTCATTCTTCCTCCCTGCAGCTCGACTGCACTTTTATGAGCTGTGCGTACGACCCCAACTTGAGTACTGCACATTCATATATAGTCATTGCGCAAGTCTGATAGGCGGGTTCTGGAAAGTCTCCAACGTGCATTTACTAAAGGTTTAGTGGGTTATCCGTCTTCTCTGAACTACACAGAGCGCTGTGAGACGCTTGAACTGGATCCTCTTTGGCTACGGCGTCTCAAGCTGAACTTTGCACTAATGTATAACC